>CM062522.1:36386935-36411935 GCA_031439585.1 Pterocarpus macrocarpus | reverse complement strand
AGAAACCAACTCCTTAAGGAATAAGACTTGCTTCCAATCAATTGCAAAAGGAACATAAAGGAGAATGAGAAAACAATTCCTTAGGGAATAAGACTTGCTTACAATCAATTACAAAAGGAACATAATGGAGAATGAGAAACCAATTGCTTTAGGATTAAGACTTGATTCCATTCAATGCCCAAAAGAATTTAAAGAAGAATGAGAAACCAATTCCTTAAGAAAGAAGACTTGCTTTCAATAGAATGCAAAACGAACATAAAGGAGAATGAGAAACCAATTCATTAAGGATTAAGACTTGCTTCCAATCAATTGCAAAAGGAACATAAACGAGAATGAGAAACCAATTCCTTTTGGATTAAGACTTGATTCCATTCAATGCCCAAAAGAACTTAAAGAAGAATGAGAAACCAATTCCTTATGGAATAAGGCTTGCTTCCAATCAAATGCAAAAGGAACATAATGGAGAATGAGAAACAAATTCCTTAAGGAATAAGACTTGCTTCCAATCAATTGCAAAAGGAACATAATGGAGAATGAGAAACCAATTCCTTTTGGATTAAGACTTGATTCCATTCAATGCCCAAAAGAATTTAAAGAAGAATGAGAAACCAATTCCTTAAGAAACAAGACTTGCTTTCAATAGAATGCAAAACGAACATAAAGGAGAATGAGAAACCAATTCATTAAGGATTAAGACTTGCTTCCAATCAATTGCAAAAGGAACATAAAGGAGAATGAGAAACCAATTCCTTTTGGATTAAGACTTGATTCCATTCAATGCCCAAAAGAACTTAAAGAAGAATGAGAAACCAACTCCTTAAGGAATAAGACTTGCTTCCAATCAAATGCAAAAGGAACATAATGGAGAATGAGAAACCAATTCCTTAAGGAATAAGACTTGCTTACAATCAATTACAAAAGGAACGTAATGGAGAATGAGAAACCAATTCCTTTTGGATTAAGACTTGATTCCATTCAATGCCCAAAAGAACTTAAAGAAGAATGAGAAACCAATTCCTTATGGAATAAGGCTTGCTTCCAATCAAATGCAAAAGGAACATAATGGAGAATGAGAAACAAATTCCTTAAGGAATAAGACTTGCTTCCAATCAATTGCAAAAGGAACATAAAGGAGAATGAGAAACCAATTCCTTTTGGATTAAGACTTGATTCCATTCCATGCCTAAAAGAACTTAAAGCAGAATGAGAAACCAATTCCTTTGGGATTAAGAATTGATTCCATTCAATGCCCAAAAGAACTTAAAGATGAATGAGAAACCAATTCCTTAAGGAAGAAGACTTGCTTTCAATAGAATGCAAAACGAACATAAAGGAGAATGAGAAACCAATTCCTTAAGGATTAAGACTTGCTTCCAATCAATTGCAAAAGGAACATAAAAGAGAATGAGAAACCAATTCCTTTTGGATTAAGACTTGATTCCATTCAATGCCCAAAATAACTTAAAGAAGAATGAGAAACCAACTCCTTAAGGAATAAGACTTGCTTCCAATCAATTGCAAAAGGAACATAAAGGAGAATGAGAAAACAATTCCTTAGGGAATAAGACTTGCTTACAATCAATTACAAAAGGAACATAATGGAGAATGAGAAACCAATTGCTTTAGGATTAAGACTTGATTCCATTCAATGCCCAAAAGAATTTAAAGAAGAATGAGAAACCAATTCCTTAAGAAAGAAGACTTGCTTTCAATAGAATGCAAAAGGAACATAAAGGAGAATGAGAAACCAATTCATTAAGGATTAAGACTTGCTTCCAATCAATTGCAAAAGGAACATAAAGGAGAATGAGAAACCAATTCCTTTTGGATTAAGACTTGATTCCATTCAATGCCCAAAAGAACTTAAAGAAGAATGAGAAACCAATTCCTTATGGAATAAGGCTTGCTTCCAATCAAATGCAAAAGGAACATAATGGAGAATGAGAAACAAATTCCTTAAGGAATAAGACTTGCTTCCAATCAATTGCAAAAGGAACATAAAGGAGAATGAGAAACCAATTCCTTTTGGATTAAGACTTGATTCCATTCAATGCCCAAAAGAACTTAAAGCAGAATGAGAAACCAATTCCTTTGGGATTAAGAATTGATTCCATTCAATGCCCAAAAGAACTTAAAGAAGAATGAGAAACCAATTCCTTAAGGAAGAAGACTTGCTTTCAATAGAATGCAAACCGAACATAAAGGAGAATGAGAAACCAATTCCTTAAGGATTAAGACTTGCTTCCAATCAATTGCAAAAGGAACATAAAGGAGAATGAGAAACCAATTCCTTTTGGATTAAGACTTGATTCCATTCAATGCCCAAAATAACTTAAAGAAGAATGAGAAACCAACTCCTTAAGGAATAAGACTTGCTTCCAATCAATTGCAAAAGGAACATAAAGGAGAATGAGAAAACAATTCCTTAGGGAATAAGACTTGCTTACAATCAATTACAAAAGGAACATAATGGAGAATGAGAAACCAATTGCTTTAGGATTAAGACTTGATTCCATTCAATGCCCAAAAGAATTTAAAGAAGAATGAGAAACCAATTCCTTAAGAAAGAAGACTTGCTTTCAATAGAATGCAAAACGAACATAAAGGAGAATGAGAAACCAATTCATTAAGGATTAAGACTTGCTTCCAATCAATTGCAAAAGGAACATAAACGAGAATGAGAAACCAATTCCTTTTGGATTAAGACTTGATTCCATTCAATGCCCAAAAGAACTTAAAGAAGAATGAGAAACCAATTCCTTAAGGAATAAGACTTGCTTCCAATCAAATGCAAAAGGAACATAATGGAGAATGAGAAACCAATTCCTTAGGGAATAAGACTTGCTTACAATCAATTACAAAAGGAACGTAATGGAGAATGAGAAACCAATTCCTTTTGGATTAAGACTTGATTCCATTCAATGCCCAAAAGAACTTAAAGAAGAATGAGAAACCAATTCCTTATGGAATAAGGCTTGCTTCCAATCAAATGCAAAAGGAACATAATGGAGAATGAGAAACAAATTCCTTAAGGAATAAGACTTGCTTCCAATCAATTGCAAAAGGAACATAAAGGAGAATGAGAAACCAATTCCTTTTGGATTAAGACTTGATTCCATTCAATGCCCAAAAGAACTTAAAGCAGAATGAGAAACCAATTCCTTTGGGATTAAGAATTGATTCCATTCAATGCCCAAAAGAACTTAAAGAAGAATGAGAAACCAATTCCTTAAGGAAGAAGACTTGCTTTCAATAGAATGCAAAACGAACATAAAGGAGAATGAGAAACCAATTCCTTAAGGATTAAGACTTGCTTCCAATCAATTGCAAAAGGAACATAAAGGAGAATGAGAAACCAATTCCTTTTGGATTAAGACTTGATTCCATTCAATGCCCAAAATAACTTAAAGAAGAATGAGAAACCAACTCCTTAAGGAATAAGACTTGCTTCCAATCAATTGCAAAAGGAACATAAAGGAGAATGAGAAACCAATTCCTTAGGGAATAAGACTTGCTTACAATCAATTACAAAAGGAACATAATGGAGAATGAGAAACCAATTGCTTTAGGATTAAGACTTGATTCCATTCAATGCCCAAAAGAATTTAAAGAAGAATGAGAAACCAATTCCTTAAGAAAGAAGACTTGCTTTCAATAGAATGCAAAAGGAACATAAAGGAGAATGAGAAACCAATTCATTAAGGATTAAGACTTGCTTCCAATCAATTGCAAAAGGAACATAATGGAGAATGAGAAACCAATTCCTTTTGGATTAAGACTTGATTCCATTCAATGCCCAAAAGAACTTAAAGAAGAATGAGAAACCAATTCCTTATGGAATAAGACTTGCTTCCAATCAAATGCAAAAGGAACATAATGGAGAATCAGAAACAAATTCCTTAAGGAATAAGACTTGCTTCCAATCAATTGCAAAAGGAACATAATGGAGAATGAGAAACCAATTCCTTTTGGATTAAGACTTGATTCCATTCAATGCCCAAAAGAACTTAAAGAAGAATGAGAAACCAATTCCTTAAGGAAGAAGACTTGCTTTCAATAGAATGCAAAACGAACATAAAGGAGAATGAGAAACCAATTCCTTAAGGATTAAGACTTGCTTCCAATCAATTGCAAAAGGAACATAAAGGAGAATGAGAAACCAATTCCTTTTGGATTAAGACTTGATTCCATTCAATGCCCAAAAGAACTTAAAGAAGAATGAGAAACCAATTCCTTAAGGAAGAAGACTTGCTTTCAATAAAATGCAAAAGGAACACAAAGGAGAATGATAAACCAATTCCTTAAGGAATAAGACTTGCTTCCAATCAATTGCAAAAGGAACATAAAGGAGAATGAGAAAACAATTCCTTAGGGAATAAGACTTGCTTACAATCAATTACAAAAGGAACATAATGGAGAATGAGAAACCAATTGCTTTAGGATTAAGACTTGATTCCATTCAATGCCCAAAAGAATTTAAAGAAGAATGAGAAACCAATTCCTTAAGGAAGAAGACTTGCTTTCAATAGAATGCAAAAGGAACATAAAGGAGAATGAGAAACCAATTCATTAAGGATTAAGACTTGCTTCCAATCAATTGCAAAAGGAACATAAACGAGAATGAGAAACCAATTCCTTTTGGATTAAGACTTGATTCCATTCAATGCCCAAAAGAACTTAAAGAAGAATGAGAAACCAATTCCTTATGGAATAAGGCTTGCTTCCAATCAAATGCAAAAGGAACATAATGGAGAATGAGAAACAAATTCCTTAAGGAATAAGACTTGCTTCCAATCAATTGCAAAAGGAACATAAAGGAGAATGAGAAACCAATTCCTTTTGGATTAAGACTTGATTCCATTCAATGCCCAAAAGAACTTAAAGCAGAATGAGAAACCAATTCCTTTGGGATTAAGAATTGATTCCATTCAATGCCCAAAAGAACTTAAAGATGAATGAGAAACCAATTCCTTAAGGAAGAAGACTTGCTTTCAATAGAATAAAAACGAACATAAAGGAGAATGAGAAACCAATTCCTTAAGGATTAAGACTTGCTTCCAATCAATTGCAAAAGGAACATAAAAGAGAATGAGAAACCAATTCCTTTTGGATTAAGACTTGATTCCATTCAATGCCCAAAATAACTTAAAGAAGAATGAGAAACCAACTCCTTAAGGAATAAGACTTGCTTCCAATCAATTGCAAAAGGAACATAAAGGAGAATGAGAAAACAATTCCTTAGGGAATAAGACTTGCTTACAATCAATTACAAAAGGAACATAATGGAGAATGAGAAACCAATTGCTTTAGGATTAAGACTTGATTCCATTCAATGCCCAAAAGAATTTAAAGAAGAATGAGAAACCAATTCCTTAAGAAAGAAGACTTGCTTTCAATAGAATGCAAAACGAACATAAAGGAGAATGAGAAACCAATTCATTAAGGATTAAGACTTGCTTCCAATCAATTGCAAAAGGAACATAAACGAGAATGAGAAACCAATTCCTTTTGGATTAAGACTTGATTCCATTCAATGCCCAAAAGAACTTAAAGAAGAATGAGAAACCAACTCCTTAAGGAATAAGACTTGCTTCCAATCAAATGCAAAAGGAACATAATGGAGAATGAGAAACCAATTCCTTTTGGATTAAGACTTGCTTACAATCAATTACAAAAGGAACGTAATGGAGAATGAGAAACCAATTCCTTTTGGATTAAGACTTGATTCCATTCAATGCCCAAAAGAACTTAAAGAAGAATGAGAAACCAATTCCTTATGGAATAAGGCTTGCTTTCCAATCAAATGCAAAAGGAACATAATGGAGAATGAGAAACAAATTCCTTAAGGAATAAGACTTGCTTCCAATCAATTGCAAAAGGAACATAAAGGAGAATGAGAAACCAATTCCTTTTGGATTAAGACTTGATTCCATTCAATGCCCAAAAGAACTTAAAGAAGAATGAGAAACCAATTCCTTAAGGAATAAGACTTGCTTCCAATCAATTGCAAAAGGAACATAATGGAGAATGAGAAACCAATTCCTTAAGGATTAAGACTTGCTTCCAATCAATTGCAAAAGGAACATAAAGGAGAATGAGAAACCAATTCCTTTTGGATTAAGACTTGATTCCATTCAATGCCCAAAAGAACTTAAAGAAGAATGAGAAACCAATTCCTTATGGAATAAGGCTTGCTTCCAATCAAATGCAAAAGGAACATAATGGAGAATGAGAAACAAATTCCTTAAGGAATAAGACTTGCTTCCAATCAATTGCAAAAGGAACATAAAGGAGAATGAGAAACCAATTCCTTAGGGAATAAGACTTGCTTACAATCAGTTACAAAACGAACGTAATGGAGAATGAGAAACCAATTCCTTAAGGATTAAGACTTGCTTCCAATCAATGGCCAAAAGAACTTAAAGAAGAATGAGAAACCAATTCCTTAAGGAAGAAGACTTGCTTTCAATAGAATGCAAAACGAACATAAAGGAGAATGAGAAACCAATTCATTAAGGATTAAGACTTGCTTCCAATCAATTGCAAAAGGAACATAAAGGAGAATGAGAAACCAATTCCTTTTGGATTAAGACTTGATTCCATTCAATGCCCAAAAGAACTTAAAGAAGAATGAGAAACCAATTCCTTATGGAATAAGGCTTGCTTCCAATCAAATGCAAAAGGAACATAATGGAGAATGAGAAACAAATTCCTTAAGGAATAAGACTTGCTTCCAATCAATTGCAAAAGGAACATAATGGAGAATGAGAAACCAATTCCTTTTGGATTAAGACTTGATTCCATTCAATGCCCAAAAGAACTTAAAGAAGAATGAGAAACCAATTCCTTAAGAAAGAAGACTTGCTTCCAATCAAATGCAAAAGGAACATAAAGGAGAATGAGAAACCAATTCCTTAAGGATTAAGACTTGCTTCCAATCAATTGCAAAAGGAACATAAAGGAGAATGAGAAACCAATTCCTTTTGGATTAAGACTTGATTCCATTCAATGCCCAAAAGAACTTAAAGAAGAATGAGAAACCAATTCCTTATGGAATAAGGCTTGCTTCCAATCAAATGCAAAAGGAACATAATGGAGAATGAGAAACAAATTCCTTAAGGAATAAGACTTGCTACCAATCAATTGCAAAAGGAACATAATGGAGAATGAGAAACCAATTCCTTTTGGATTAAGACTTGATTCCATTCAATGCCCAAAAGAATTTAAAGAAGAATGAGAAACCAATTCCTTAAGGAAGAAGACTTGCTTTCAATAGAATGCAAAAGAACATAAAGGAGAATGAGAAACCAATTCATTAAGGATTAAGACTTGCTTCCAATCAATTGCAAAAGGAACATAAAGGAGAATGAGAAACCAATTCCTTTTGGATTAAGACTTGATTCCATTCAATGCCCAAAAGAACTTAAAGAAGAATGAGAAACCAATTCCTTAAGGAATAAGACTTGCTTCCAATCAAATGCAAAAGGAACATAATGGAGAATGAGAAACCAATTCCTTATGGAATAAGACTTGCTTACAATCAATTACAAAAGGAACATAATGGAGAATGAGAAACCAATTCCTTTTGGATTAAGACTTGATTCCATTCAATGCCCAAAAGAACTTAAAGAAGAATGAGAAACCAATTCCTTATGGAATAAGGCTTGCTTCCAATCAAATGCAAAAGGAACATAATGGAGAATGAGAAACAAATTCCTTAAGGAATAAGACTTGCTTCCAATCAATTGCAAAAGGAACATAAAGGAGAATGAGAAACCAATTCCTTTTGGATTAAGACTTGATTCCATTCAATGCCCAAAAGAACTTAAAGAAGAATGAGAAACCAATTCCTTATGGAATAAGGCTTGCTTCCAATCAAATGCAAAAGGAACATAATGGAGAATGAGAAACAAATTCCTTAAGGAATAAGACTTGCTTCCAATCAATTGCAAAAGGAACATAAAGGAGAATGAGAAAACAATTCCTTAGGGAATAAGACTTGCTTACAATCAATTACAAAAGGAACATAATGGAGAATGAGAAACCAATTGCTTTAGGATTAAGACTTGATTCCATTCAATGCCCAAAAGAATTTAAAGAAGAATGAGAAACCAATTCCTTAAGAAAGAAGACTTGCTTTCAATAGAATGCAAAACGAACATAAAGGAGAATGAGAAACCAATTCATTAAGGATTAAGACTTGCTTCCAATCAATTGCAAAAGGAACATAAACGAGAATGAGAAACCAATTCCTTTTGGATTAAGACTTGATTCCATTCAATGCCCAAAAGAACTTAAAGAAGAATGAGAAACCAATTCCTTATGGAATAAGACTTGCTTCCAATCAAATGCAAAAGGAACATAATGGAGAATCAGAAACAAATTCCTTAAGGAATAAGACTTGCTTCCAATCAATTGCAAAAGGAACATAATGGAGAATGAGAAACCAATTCCTTTTGGATTAAGACTTGATTCCATTCAATGCCCAAAAGAACTTAAAGAAGAATGAGAAACCAATTCCTTAAGGAAGAAGACTTGCTTTCAATAAAATGCAAAAGGAACACAAAGGAGAATGAGAAACCAATTCCTTAAGGATTAAGACTTGCTTCCAATCAATTGCAAAAGGAACATAAAGGAGAATGAGAAACCAATTCCTTTTGGATTAAGACTTGATTCCATTCAATGCCCAAAAGAACTTAAAGAAGAATGAGAAACCAATTCCTTATGGAATAAGGCTTGCTTCCAATCAAATGCAAAAGGAACATAATGGAGAATGAGAAACAAATTCCTTAAGGAATAAGACTTGCTTCCAATCAATTGCAAAAGGAACATAATGGAGAATGAGAAACCAATTCCTTTTGGATTAAGACTTGATTCCATTCAATGCCCAAAAGAATTTAAAGAAGAATGAGAAACCAACTCCTTAAGGAATAAGACTTGCTTTCAATAGAATGCAAAAGAACTTAAAGGAGAATGAGAAACCAATTCATTAAGGATTAAGACTTGCTTCCAATCAATTGCAAAAGGAACATAAAGGAGAATGAGAAACCAATTCCTTTTGGATTAAGACTTGATTCCATTCAATGCCCAAAAGAACTTAAAGAAGAATGAGAAACCAATTCCTTATGGAATAAGACTTGCTTCCAATCAAATGCAAAAGGAACATAATGGAGAATGAGAAACAAATTCCTTAAGGAATAAGACTTGCTTCCAATCAATTGCAAAAGGAACATAATGGAGAATGAGAAACCAATTCCTTTTGGATTAAGACTTGATTCCATTCAATGCCCAAAAGAACTTAAAGAAGAATGAGAAACCAATTCCTTAAGAAAGAAGACTTGCTTCCAATCAAATGCAAAACGAACATAAAGGAGAATGAGAAACCAATTCATTAAGGATTAAGACTTGCTTCCAATCAATTGCAAAAGGAACATAAACGAGAATGAGAAACCAATTCCTTTTGGATTAAGACTTGATTCCATTCAATGCCCAAAAGAACTTAAAGAAGAATGAGAAACCAATTCCTTATGGAATAAGGCTTGCTTCCAATCAAATGCAAAAGGAACATAATGGAGAATCAGAAACAAATTCCTTAAGGAATAAGACTTGCTTCCAATCAATTGCAAAAGGAACATAATGGAGAATGAGAAACCAATTCCTTTTGGATTAAGACTTGATTCCATTCAATGCCCAAAAGAACTTAAAGAAGAATGAGAAACCAATTCCTTAAGGAATAAGACTTGCTTCCAATCAATTGCAAAAGGAACATAAAGGAGAATGAGAAAACAATTCCTTAGGGAATAAGACTTGCTTACAATCAATTACAAAAGGAACATAATGGAGAATGAGAAACCAATTGCTTTAGGATTAAGACTTGATTCCATTCAATGCCCAAAAGAATTTAAAGAAGAATGAGAAACCAATTCCTTAAGAAAGAAGACTTGCTTTCAATAGAATGCAAAGCGAACATAAAGGAGAATGAGAAACCAATTCATTAAGGATTAAGACTTGCTTCCAATCAATTGCAAAAGGAACATAAAGGAGAATGAGAAACCAATTCCTTTTGGATTAAGACTTGATTCCATTCAATGCCCAAAAGAACTTAAAGAAGAATGAGAAACCAATTCCTTATGGAATAAGGCTTGCTTCCAATCAAATGCAAAAGGAACATAATGGAGAATCAGAAACAAATTCCTTAAGGAATAAGACTTGCTTCCAATCAATTGCAAAAGGAACATAATGGAGAATGAGAAACCAATTCCTTTTGGATTAAGACTTGATTCCATTCAATGCCCAAAAGAACTTAAAGAAGAATGAGAAACCAATTCCTTAAGGAATAAGACTTGCTTTCAATCAATGGCCAAAAGAACATAAAGGAGAATGAGAAACCAATTCATTAAGGATTAAGACTTGCTTCCAATCAATTGCAAAAGGAACATAAAGGAGAATGAGAAACCAATTCCTTTTGGATTAAGACTTGATTCCATTCAATGCCCAAAAGAACTTAAAGAAGAATGAGAAACCAATTCCTTAAGGAATAAGACTTGCTTCCAATCAAATGCAAAAGGAACATAATGGAGAATGAGAAACAAATTCCTTAGGGAATAAGGCTTGCTTACCATCGATTACAAAAGGAACATAATGGAGAATGAGAAACCAATTCCTTTTGGATTAAGACTTGATTCCATTCAATGCCCAAAAGAATTTAAAGAAGAATGAGAAACCAATTCCTTAAGAAAGAAGACTTGCTTTCAATAGAATGCAAAAGGAACATAAAGGAGAATGAGAAACCAATTCATTAAGGACTAAGACTTGCTTCCAATCAATTGCAAAAGGAACACAAAGGAGAATGAGAAGCCAATGCCTTTTGCATTAAGACTTGATTCTATTCAATGCCCAAAAGAACTTAAAGAAGAATGAGAAACCAATTCCTTATGGAATAAGACTTGCTTCCAATCAAATGCAAAAGGAACATAATGGAGAATGAGAAACCAATTCCTTAGGGAATAAGACTTGCTTACAATCAATTACAAAAGGAACATAATGGAGAACGAGAAACCAATTCCTTTTGGATTAAGACTTGATTCCATTCAATGCCCAAAAGAACTTAAAGAAGAATGAGAAACCAAATGCTTAAGAAAGAAGACGTGCTTTCAATAGAATGCAAAAGGAACATAAAGGAGAATGAGAAACCAATTCATTAAGGACTAAGACTTGCTTCCAATCAATTGCAAAAGGAACACAAAGGAGAATGAGAAACCAATTCCTTTTGGATTAAGACTTGATTCCATTCAACGCCCAAAAGAACTTAAAGCAGAATGAGAAACCAATTCCTTAAGGAATAAGACTTGCTTCCAATCAAATGCAAAAGGAACATAATGGAGAATGAGAAACAAATTCCTTAAGGAATAAGACTTGCTTCCAATCAATTGCAAAAGGAACATAATGGAGAATGAGAAACCAATTCCTTTTGGATTAAGACTTGATTCCATTCAATGCCCAAAAGAACTTAAAGAAGAATGAGAAACCAAATGCTTAAGAAAGAAGACGTGCTTTCAATAGAATGCAAAACGAACATAAAGGAGAATGAGAAACCAATTCATTAAGGATTAAGACTTGCTTCCAATCAATTGCAAAAGGAACATAAAGGAGAATGAGAAACCAATTCCTTTTGGATTAAGACTTGATTCCATTCAATGCCCAAAAGAACTTAAAGAAGAATGAGAAACCAATTCCTTATGGAATAAGGCTTGCTTCCAATCAAATGCAAAAGGAACATAATGGAGAATGAGAAACAAATTCCTTAAGGAATAAGACTTGCTTCCAATCAATTGCAAAAGGAACATAATGGAGAATGAGAAACCAATTCCTTTTGGATTAAGACTTGATTCCATTCAATGCCCAAAAGAACATAAAGAAGAATGAGAAACCAATTCCTTAAGAAAGAAGACTTGCTTTCAATAGAATGCAAAAGGAACATAAAGGAGAATGAGAAACCAATTCCTTAAGGATTAAGACTTGCTTCCAATCAATTGCAAAAGGAACATAAAGGAGAATGAGAAACCAATTCCTTTTGGATTAAGACTTGATTCCATTCAATGCCCAAAAGAACTTAAAGAAGAATGAGAAACCAATTCCTTATGGAATAAGACTTGCTTCCAATCAAATGCAAAAGGAACATAATGGAGAATGAGAAAACAATTCCTTAGGGAATAAGACTTGCTTACAATCAATTACAAAAGGAACATAATGGAGAATGAGAAACCAATTCCTTTTGGATTAAGACTTGATTCCATTCAATGCCCAAAAGAATTTAAAGAAGAATGAGAAACCAATTCCTTAAGAAAGAAGACTTGCTTTCAATAGAATGCAAAACGAACATAAAGGAGAATGAGAAACCAATTCATTAAGGATTAAGACTTGCTTCCAATCAATTGCAAAAGGAACATAAACGAGAATGAGAAACCAATTCCTTTTGGATTAAGACTTGATTCCATTCAATGCCCAAAAGAACTTAAAGAAGAATGAGAAACCAATTCCTTATGGAATAAGGCTTGCTTCCAATCAAATGCAAAAGGAACATAATGGAGAATGAGAAACAAATTCCTTAAGGAATAAGACTTGCTTCCAATCAATTGCAAAAGGAACATAAAGGAGAATGAGAAACCAATTCCTTTTGGATTAAGACTTGATTCCATTCAATGCCCAAAAGAACTTAAAGAAGAATGAGAAACCAATTCCTTATGGAATAAGACTTGCTTCCAATCAAATGCAAAAGGAACATAATGGAGAATGAGAAACAAATTCCTTAAGGAATAAGACTTGCTTCCAATCAATTGCAAAAGGAACATAATGGAGAATGAGAAACCAATTCCTTTTGGATTAAGACTTGATTCCATTCAATGCCCAAAAGAATTTAAAGAAGAATGAGAAACCAATTCCTTAAGAAAGAAGACTTGCTTTCAATAGAATGCAAAACGAACATAAAGGAGAATGAGAAACCAATTCATTAAGGATTAAGACTTGCTTCCAATCAATTGCAAAAGGAACATAAAGGAGAATGAGAAACCAATTCCTTTTGGATTAAGACTTGATTCCATTCAATGCCCAAAAGAACTTAAAGAAGAATGAGAAACCAACTCCTTAAGGAATAAGACTTGTTTCCAATCAAATGCAAAAGGAACATAATGGAGAATGAGAAACCAATTCCTTAGGGAATAAGACTTGCTTACAATCAATTACAAAAGGAACGTAATGGAGAATGAGAAACCAATTCCTTTTGGATTAAGACTTGATTCCATTCAATGCCCAAAAGAACTTAAAGAAGAATGAGAAACCAATTCCTTATGGAATAAGGCTTGCTTCCAATCAAATGCAAAAGGAACATAATGGAGAATGAGAAACAAATTCCTTAAGGAATAAGACTTGCTTCCAATCAATTGCAAAAGGAACATAAAGGAGAATGAGAAACCAATTCCTTTTGGATTAAGACTTGATTCCATTCCATGCCTAAAAGAACTTAATGCAGAATGAGAAACCAATTCCTTTGGGATTAAGAATTGATTCCATTCAATGCCCAAAAGAACTTAAAGATGAATGAGAAACCAATTCCTTAAGGAAGAAGACTTGCTTTCAATAGAATGCAAAACGAACATAAAGGAGAATGAGAAACCAATTCCTTAAGGATTAAGACTTGCTTCCAATCAATTGCAAAAGGAACATAAAAGAGAATGAGAAACCAATTCCTTTTGGATTAAGACTTGATTCCATTCAATGCCCAAAATAACTTAAAGAAGAATGAGAAACCAACTCCTTAAGGAATAAGACTTGCTTCCAATCAATTGCAAAAGGAACATAAAGGAGAATGAGAAAACAATTCCTTAGGGAATAAGACTTGCTTACAATCAATTACAAAAGGAACATAATGGAGAATGAGAAACCAATTGCTTTAGGATTAAGACTTGATTCCATTCAATGCCCAAAAGAATTTAAAGAAGAATGAGAAACCAATTCCTTAAGAAAGAAGACTTGCTTTCAATAGAATGCAATACGAACATAAAGGAGAATGAGAAACCAATTCATTAAGGATTAAGACTTGCTTCCAATCAATTGCAAAAGGAACATAAACGAGAATGAGAAACCAATTCCTTTTGGATTAAGACTTGATTCCATTCAATGCCCAAAAGAACTTAAAGAAGAATGAGAAACCAATTCCTTATGGAATAAGGCTTGCTTCCAATCAAATGCAAAAGGAACATAATGGAGAATGAGAAACAAATTCCTTAAGGAATAAGACTTGCTTCCAATCAATTGCAAAAGGAACATAAAGGAGAATGAGAAACCAATTCCTTTTGGATTAAGACTTGATTCCATTCCATGCCTAAAAGAACTTAAAGAAGAATGAGAAACCAATTCCTTTTGGATTAAGACTTGATTCCATTCAATGCCCAAAAGAACTTAAAGATGAATGAGAAACCAATTCCTTAAGGAAGAAGACTTGCTTTCAATAGAATGCAAAATGAACATAAAGGAGAATGAGAAACCAATTCCTTAAGGATTAAGACTTGCTTCCAATCAATTGCAAAAGGAACATAAAAGAGAATGAGAAACCAATTCCTTTTGGATTAAGACTTGATTCCATTCAATGCCCAAAAGAACTTAAAGAAGAATGAGAAACCAATTCCTTAAGGAATAAGACTTGCTTCCAATCAATTGCAAAAGGAACATAAAGGAGAATGAGAAAACAATTCCTTAGGGAATAAGACTTGCTTACAATCAATTACAAAAGGAACATAATGGAGAATGAGAAACCAATTGCTTTAGGATTAAGACTTGATTCCATTCAATGCCCAAAAGAATTTAAAGAAGAATGAGAAACCAATTCCTTAAGAAAGAAGACTTGCTTTCAATAGAATGCAAAACGAACATAAAGGAGAATGAGAAACCAATTCATTAAGGATTAAGACTTGCTTCCAATCAATTGCAAAAGGAACATAAACGAGAATGAGAAACCAATTCCTTTTGGATTAAGACTTGATTCCATTCAATGCCCAAAAGAACTTAAAGAAGAATGAGAAACCAATTCCTTAAGGAATAAGACTTGCTTCCAATCAAATGCAAAAGGAACATAATGGAGAATGAGAAACCAATTCCTTAGGAATTAGACTTGCTTACAATCAATTACAAAAGGAACATAATGGAGAATGAGAAACCAATTCCTTTTGGATTAAGACTTGATTCCATTCAATGCCCAAAAGAACTTAAAGAAGAATGAGAAACCAATTCCTTATGGAATAAGACTTGCTTCCAATCAAATGCAAAAGGAACATAATGGAGAATGAGAAACCAATTCCTTAAGGAATAAGACTTGCTTCCAATCAATTGCAAAAGGAACATAAAGGAGAATGAGAAACCAATTCCTTTTGGATTAAGACTTGATTCCATTCAATGCCCAAAAGAACTTAAAGAAGAATGAGAAACCAATTCCTTATGGAATAAGGCTTGCTTCCAATCAAATGCAAAAGGAACATCATGGAGAATCAGAAACAAATTCCTTAAGGAATTAGACTTGCTTCCAATCAATTGCAAAAGGAACATAAAGGAGAATGAGAAACCAATTCCTTTTGGATTAAGACTTGATTCCATTCAATGCCCAAAAGAACTTAAAGAAGAATGAGAAACCAATTCCTTATGGAATAAGACTTGCTTCCAATCAAATGCAAAAGGAACATAATGGAGAATGAGAAACAAATTCCTTAAGGAATAAGACTTGCTTCCAATCAATTGCAAAAGGAACATAAAGGAGAATGAGAAACCAATTCCTTAAGGATTAAGACTTGCTTCCAATCAATTGCAAAAGGAACATAAAAGAGAATGAGAAACCAATTCCTTTTGGATTAAGACTTGATTCCATTCAATGCCCAAAAGAACTTAAAGAAGAATGAGAAACCAATTCCTTAAGGAATAAGACTTGCTTCCAATCAAATGCAAAAGGAACATAAAGGAGAATGAGAAACCAATTCCTTAAGGATTAAGACTTGCTTCCAATCAATTGCAAAAGGAACATAATGGAGAATGAGAAACCAATTCCTTTTGGATTAAGACTTGATTCCATTCAATGCCCAAAAGAACTTAAAGAAGAATGAGAAACCAATTCCTTAAGGAATAAGACTTGCTTCCAATCAAATGCAAAAGGAACATAATGGAGAATGAGAAACAAATTCCTTAAGGAATAAGACTTGCTTCCAATCAATTGCAAAAGGAACATAAAGGAGAATGAGAAACCAATTCCTTTTGGATTAAGACTTGATTCCATTCAATGCCCAAAAGAACTTAAAGAAGAATGAGAAACAAATTCCTTAAGGAATAAGACTTGCTTCCACTGAATTGCAAAAGGCACATAATGGAGAATGAGAAACCAATTCCTTAAGGATTAAGACTTGCTTCCAATCAATTGCAAAAGGAACATAAAGGAGAATGAGAAACCAATTCCTTTTGGATTAAGACTTGATTCCATTCAATGCCCAAAAGAACTTAAAGAAGAATGAGAAACCAATTCCTTATGGAATAAGGCTAGCTTCCAATCAAATGCAAAAGGAACATAATGGAGAATGAGAAACAAATTCCTTAAGGAATAAGACTTGCTTCCAATCAATTGCAAAAGGAACATAAAGGAGAATGAGAAACCAATTCCTTAAGGATTAAGACTTGCTTCCAATCAATTACAAAAGGAACATAATGGAGAATGAGAAACCAATTCCTTTTGGATTAAGACTTGATTCCATTCAATGCCCAAAAGAACTTAAAGAAGAATGAGAAACCAATTCCTTAAGGAATAAGACTTGCTTCCAATCAAATGCAAAAGGAACAATAATGAGAAACCAATTCCTTAAGGATTAAGACTTGCTTCCAATCAATTGCAAAAGGAACATAATGGAGAATGAGAAACCAATTCCTTTTGGATTAAGACTTGATTCTATTCAATGCCCAAAAGAACTTAAAGAAGAATGAGAAACCAATTCCTTATGGAAAAAGACTTGCTTCCAATCAAATGCAAAAGGAACATAATGGAGAATGAGAAACCAATTCCTTAAGGAATAAGACTTGCTTCCAATCAATTGCAAAAGGAACATAAAGGAGAATGAGAAACCAATTCCTTTTGGATTAAGACTTGATTCCATTCAATGCCCAAAAGAACTTAAAGAAGAATGAGAAACCAATTCCTTATGGAATAAGGCTTGCTTCCAATCAAATGCAAAAGGAACATAATGGAGAATGAGAAACCAATTCCTTAAGGATTAAGACTTGCTTCCAATCAAATTCAAAAGGAACATAAAGGAGAATGAGAAACCAATTCCTTTTGGATTAAGACTTGATTCCATTCAATGCCCAAAAGAACTTAAAGAAGAATGAGAAACCAATTCCTTATGGATAAAGACTTGATTCCAATCAATTGCACAAGGAACATAAAAGAGAATGAGAAACCAATTCCTTAAGGAATAAGACTTGCTTCCAATCAATTGCAAAAGGAACATAAAGGAGAATGAGTAAACAATTCGTTAGGGAATAAAACTTGCTTACAATCAATTACAAAAGGAACATAATGGAGAATGAGAAACCAATTCCTTTAGGATTAAGACTTGATTCCATTCAATGCCCAAAAGAATTTAAAGAAGAATGAGAAACCAACTCCTTAAGGAATAAGACTTGCTTCCAATCATTTGAAAAAGAACATAAAGGAGAATGAGAAACCAATTCCTTAAGGATTAAGACTTGCTTCCAATCAATTGCAAAAGGAACATAAACGAGAATGAGAAACCAATTCCTTTTGGATTAAGACTTGATTCCATTCAATGCCCAAAAGAACTTAAAGAAGAATGAGAAACCAATTCCTTATGGAATAAGACTTGCTTCCAATCAAATGCAAAAGGAACATAACGGAGAATGAGAAACCAATTCCTTAAGGAATAAGACTTGCTTCCAATCAATTGCAAAAGGAACATAATGGAGAATGAGAAACCAATTCCTTTTGGATTAAGACTTGATTCCATTCAATGCCCAAAAGAACTTAAAGAAGAATGAGAAACCAATTCCTTAAGGAATAAGACTTGCTTTCAATCAATATCCAAAAGAACATAAAGGAGAATGAGAAACCAATTCCTTAAGGATTAAGACTTGCTTCCAATCAATTGCAAAAGGAACATAAAGGAGAATGAGAAACCAATTCCTTTTGGATTAAGACTTGATTCCATTCAATGCCCAAAAGAACTTAAAGAAGAATGAGAAACCAATTCCTTATGGAATAAGGCTTGCTTCCAATCAAATGCAAAAGGAACATAAAGGAGAATGAGAAACCAATTCCTTAAGGAATAAGACTTGCTTCCAATCAATTGCAAAAGGAACATAATGGAGAATGAGAAACCAATTCCTTTTGGATTAAGACTTGATTCCAGTCAATGCCCAAAAGAATTTAAAGAAGAATGAGAAACCAACTCCTTAAGGAATAAGACTTGCTTCCAATCAATGCAAAAGAACATAAAGGAGAATGAGAAACCAATTCCTTAAGGATTAAGACTTGCTTCCAATCAATTGCAAAAGGAACATAAAGGAGAATGAGAAACCAATTCCTTTTGGATTAAGACTTGATTCCATTCAATGCCCAAAAGAACTTAAAGAAGAATGAGAAACCAATTCCTTAAGGAATAAGACTTGCTTCCAATCAAATGCAAAAGGAACATAATGGAGAATGAGAAACCAATTCCTTAAGGAATAAGACTTGCTTCCAATCAATTGCAAAAGGAACATAAAGGAGAATGAGAAACCAATTCCTTTTGGATTAAGACTTGATTCCATTCAATGCCCAAAAGAACTTAAAGAAGAATGAGAAACCAATTCCTTATGGAATAAGACTTGCTTCCAATCAAATGCAAAAGGAACATAATGGAGAATGAGAAACCAATTCCTTAAGGAATAAGACTTGCTTCCAATCAATTGCAAAAGGAACATAAAGGAGAATGAGAAACCAATTCCTTATGGATTAAGACTTGCTTCCAATCAATTGCAAAAGGAACATAAAGGAGAATGAGAAACCAATTCCTTTAAGATTAAGACTTGATCCCATTCAATGCCCAAAAGAACTTTAAGAACAAAGAGAAAGTGATGTGATCAAGGAAGATAAAGTAGACTCACGAAAGCAAAGGCAAGGAGGAGATCCTTTGGAAGGACTTGGTGGACCAATGACTAGATCCAAATCAAAGAGAGCCAAGGAAGCTTTGGGCCAAATGATTTCAAGTTTGTTTGAGGCAAAGCCCATTCAAGAAGATGAAGACCCAACACTAGTCCATTGCATTCACGTGGCTGAACAAGCTTAGTTATATCTTTGGGCTTGTTAATTTTAAGTTAGTAATAATGTAAGTGGGCTTGTAATTTCATATAGCCCATCACTTGTTTTTAGCTATTTAGTCTTTTACTCATTCTTACTATTGGGCTAAGTGTTGCAGCCCATTTGCTAAACTTTAGTTTCTTTTATAAACCTTGTAAACACCTTTTCAAGGCAACTTTTGGCAAATAGAAATCAGAATACTTTTAGTAAAAGTGTCTCTTTGGTTCTTGCTTGGAACCCTAGGTCTTATCAAGAGTTTCCAATTGCTCTTGTGGCGATCACCCTTGGCTTATCAATCATCCTTGATTGTGGCGCCTCCAACCAATTCCATTCCTTATCTCTTCCATCTTTTTGTGTTTTTATTTCTCCTTGATTGAATTACAAACAAAATACACCAGAAATTAGGGTTCATGGATAATGGATCATAACATTTGGTATCAGAGCCAGCGTCTTCGAGTTGCAGAATTGGTCAGTTTTCTTTGTTTCATATCTTGAGTTTTCCGCATCATAATTCGGCGTTTCTTGGGTCTTTTCTGAAGTTCAGAATCTCATCTTTCATCTCGCTTTTGAATCGTTGAAATCGGAATTTTGTAGCTCGAGATACAGCGAGTTTTTATTCCGAACTCAGTCTAGTGCGATTTTTGCGATTTGTTTTCTTTGTTCTTGTTTGATTCATCCTTTTTACTTTGCTTAATTTCTTGATGTTCTTCTAACTTCCAATTCTGTCTTTGTTGATATTACATTGGATCAGTGGGTTAGAAAAAAAAAAAAAAGGTGCAGAATGTTCATCATATGTTCTTGATGTTCTTGGGAATTGTTTCATTCTAATCTTTCTAAGCTTTGTTAGTTTGATGTTTAGTTGTTAAATATGTGCTTGTTTTGATGTGATTCCAGTTGGTTTGTTCATCTACAATCATCAAGAGCAGATTGAAAAAAAAAAAAAAAAAAAAAAAACGCAGAATTTGCCAAAAAAAAAAGGCAAAAAAATTGGCTTGTTTCTTATTGTTCTTCAAACCTTTAGCTTGTTCTTGTCTTGTTTGGCCTCTGATTTGAGTGTGCTTGTCCTTGTTTAGTTTTTCTTGCTTGTCTCTTTTGGATCTTAAAAGTTTTGTCTTAGAGTTTTCTTTTGTTTGACCTCTTGTTTGTTTTGTGATTTGGCATAAGTGTTTTTTGGAGTTTCTCTTTGAGTTGACTTGTGATTCCATTTAAGAGCCTACAAGAGCACTTGAGTGGTAAAAGGCAAGAGAGCACCTTACACAAAAGCCTATTAGAGAGCAACAAACACGAGTGATACATCTCTAAGAGTGTAAACACGTGAGAAGTGTGGTGAGGTCCCATTACTTTCACTTTTGTTTTCTTTTACTTGAATGATGGCAGGATCAGGTGGTAGTGGTAGCCCTCCTCCTGAAGGAAACAACAGATTGTTAGTGGAGGCTATTACAGCTCAAATGGAAAGGATGATGAGGGAGCATACAGAGGAGTTATATGTGAGAATTGAGCGGTTAGAAAATCAAGATCATCATGATGCTGATGGAGGTAGAAGGAGGCTTGATGGAAGGAGGAGAAGAGATAATGAGGGTGATGCTAGGGAGGACAGAATTGAGGGAGTAAAACTCAACATTCCCTCTTTTAAAGGGAAAAGTGATCCAGAGGTATACTTAGAGTGGGAGATGAAGATTGAGCAACTTTTTGCTTGCCACAACTATACTGAAGATAAAAAGGTGAAGGTGGCAGCCATGGAGTTCACAGATTATGCTCTCATTTGGTGGGATCAATTGCAAAAGGAGCGACTTAGATATGAAGAACCTTTGGTGGATACTTGGGTTGAAATGAAGAGGTTAATGAGGAGGAGATTTGTCCCTTCCTATTATCATAGGGACCTTCATAACAAGCTCCAAAGACTCACACAAGGTAGTAGGAGTGTTGATGAATATTACAAGGAGATGGAGGTGTCTTTGATTAGAGCCAATGTGAATGAAGATAGGGAGGCTACTATGGCACGCTTTCTGAATGGGCTAAATAATGACATTAGAGATGTGGTTGAGCTACAAAATTATGTGGAGTTAGAGGAATTGGTACATCAAGCTACCAAAGTGGAGCAGCAACTTAAGAGAAAAGGTGCATTGAGGAGGAGCTCTTCTAATTTCAATTCTTCTAATTGGAAGGAAAGAAATAAGAAGGAGGGAGGTACTTCTTCTAGCAACACCACGGCTGCACCTCATAGAACTCCATTCAAGTCCAATGAGACCTCTAAAAAGACAAGAAGTAGTGAGATAAAATGCTTCAAGTGTTTGGGGAGAGGACACATAGCATCCGAATGCCCAACCAAGAAGACTATGCTTCTCAAAGACAATGGAGAAATCACTAGTGAGTCCTCATCCGAATCTGCCCCAACTAGTGAGGATGAGTATGATGAGGAAATTGCACCCGAAGGAGATTTGTTCATGGTGAGGAGGTTGTTGGGCAGCCAAGCAACGGATTTGGATGAAAGCCAAAGGGAAAATATTTTCCACACAAGGTGTATCATCCAAGGGAAGGTTTGTTCTTTAATTATTGATGGAGGGAGTTGCACTAATGTTGCTAGTGCAAGGATGGTCTCAAAACTGAATTTGGAGACTAAACCACATCCACGGCCATATAAGCTTCAATGGCTTAGTGAGGATGGTGAAATGATTGTAAGTAAGCAAGTGGAAGTGGAATTCTCCGTAGGGAAGTATGATGATGCAGTTTTGTGTGATGTGGTGCCTATGGAGGCTTGCCATTTACTTCTTGGTAGGCCTTGGCAATATGATAAGAAGGCTCTTCATGATGGGTTCACAAATAAGTTTTCATTTGTTCATAAAGAGCGCAAGACTATTCTTGCCCCTTTGTCTCCAAGAGAGGTTGGTGAGGATCAATCAAAAATGAGAGATAAAAGAAAACAGGAAAGAAAAGAAAAAGAGAGTGAAAAGAAAAGGAAAAAGGAGTGAAAAGAAAAAGGAAAAAGAGAGTGGAAAAATAGGGACAAAATTGCAAAATCTGTTTATTAAAGAAAAAGAGGTGAAAAAGGCTATGCTCATGAACAAGCCAATGCTTTTACTTTTGAGTAAAGAAAGTAAATTAAATGAAGCAGGTGCTACTAACTCTCTTCCTTGTGGAGTTTCTTCTTTGTTGCAGGAATTTGGAGATGTCTTTCCCAAGGAGATACCTCGTGGTCTACCCCCTCTACGAGGCATAGAGCATCAAATTGATCTCATTCCAGGAGCTTCATTGCCTAATAGGCCAGCCTATAGGAGTAATCCTCAAGAGACGAAGGAGATTCAAAAGCAAGTTGAAGACTTGATGCAAAAAGGGTGGGTGCAAGAAAGCTTAAGTCCGTGTGCAGTTCCAGTCATTCTAGTGCCTAAGAAAGATGGAACTTGGAGGATGTGCACTGATTGTAGAGCCATCAATAACATCACGGTAAAGTATAGACATCCCATTCCTAGATTAGATGATTTGTTGGATGAATTGCATGGTGCCTGTGTGTTTTCTAAAATTGATCTTAAGAGTGGATATCATCAGATTAGGATTAGAGATGGGGATGAATGGAAAACTGCTTTCAAAACCAAATATGGATTGTATGAATGGTTGGTCATGCCCTTTGGATTAACAAATGCTCCTAGTACCTTCATGAGATTGATGAATCATGTGTTAAGGGAATTCCTAGGAAAGTTTGTTGTGGTTTATTTTGATGACATTTTGATTTATAGCAAATCCTATGATGATCATCATGTGCATTTGAGGAGTGTTTTGGAAGCTCTTAGGCATGAGAAATTGTATGCCAACATGGAAAAATGTACTTTTGTACAGATCATGTGGTTTTTCTTGGTTTTGTTGTTAGCTCACAAGGAGTGCAGGTTGATCAAGAGAAGGTGAAAGCTATTCAAGAGTGGCCAACTCCTAAGAATGTTAGTGAGGTAAGAAGCTTTCATGGTTTAGCTAGTTTTTATAGGAGGTTTGTTAAAGATTTTAGTACATTGGCTGCACCTTTGAATGAAGTAATTAAAAGGCATGTGGGATTTAAATGGGGTGAAAAACAAGAGCAAGCTTTTGCTGCCCTCAAAGATAAATTAACTCATGCACCTATACTTGCATTGCCTAATTTTGCAAAATCTTTTGAGATTGAATGTGATGCATCTGGTGTGGGAATAGGGGCTGTTTTGATGCAAGATGGGCACCCAATTGCTTATTTTAGTGAAAAATTAAATGGTGCTGCTCTTAACTATCCCACATATGATAAAGAGTTGTATGCATTAGTAAGGGCATTACAAACATGGCAGCATTACCTTTTACCCAAGGAATTTGTGATTCATAGTGACCATGAGTCCTTGAAGTATTTAAAAGGACAAGGTAAGCTGAATAAGAGGCATGCCAAGTGGGTTGAGTTCCTTGAGCAATTTCCCTATGTGATCAAGCATAAGAAAGGTAAGGCTAATGTGGTTGCTGATGCGCTTTCAAGAAGGTATGCTCTATTCTCTACTCTTGAAACTAAATTCATTGGTTTTGAGCATATAAAGGAATTGTATGAGCATGATCCAAACTTTTCTCAAATTTATAAGAATTGTGTGCATGCTGTCCAAAATGGGTACTTTAGGCATAAGGATTATTTGTTTAAAGAGAAAAGGTTATGTGTGCCTAAATGTTCCATTAGAGAGTTGCTTGTGAGAGAGGCACATGAAGGGGGTTTAATGGGGCATTTTGGGGTCCAAAAGACTTTAGACATACTGCATGAACATTTTTATTGGCCACACATGAAACATGATGTGCATAAATTTTGTGAAAGATGCATTGTTTGTAAGAAGTCTAAGTCAAAGGTAATGCCTCATGGACTCTATACTCCTTTGCCAATTCCTGATTTTCCTTGGATTGATTTATCTATGGACTTTGTTTTAGGACTGCCTCGGACAAAGAATGGCAAGGATTCCATTTTTGTGGTGGTGGATAGGTTCTCCAAGATGGCTCATTTCATACCATGCAAGAAGGTGGATGATGCTTGTCACGTGGCTGACTTGTTTTTCAAAGAGGTAGTGAGGCTTCATGGATTACCTAAGAGCATTGTGAGTGATAGGGACACCAAGTTCCTAAGTCACTTTTGGAGGACACTATGGGGTAAGATTGGTACTAAATTGCTATTCTCAACTACTTGTCACCCCCAAACTGATGGGCAAACTGAGGTAGTTAATAGGACTCTTTCTACTCTCCTTAGGGCTGTTATAAAGAAAAATATTAAGTCATGGGAAGAGTGTTTGCCTCATGTAGAGTTTGCATATAATAGGGCTATCCATAGCACTACTAATTGTTCTCCTTTTGAGATAGTGTATGGATTTAACCCCTTGACTCCTCTTGATTTACTACCTATGCCTAACATTTCTGTTTTTAAGCATAAAGATGCATAGGCTAAGGCTGACTTTGTAAAGAAGCTGCATGAGCAAGTAAAAGCCCAAATTGAGAAGAAAATGGAGAGTTATGCAAAGCAAGCCAATAAGGGCAGAAAGAAGGTTGTATTTGAACCCGGTGACTGGGTTTGGGTACACATGAGAAAGGAGAGGTTTCCATCTCAAAGGAAATCCAAACTCCAACCTAGGGGTGATGGACCCT
>CM062522.1:36341283-36386435 GCA_031439585.1 Pterocarpus macrocarpus | reverse complement strand
AATGCAAAAGGAACATAATGGAGAATGAGAAAGAAATTCCTTAAGGAATAAGACTTGCTTCCAATCAATTGTACAAGGAACATAAAGGCGAATGAGAAACCAATTCCTTTTGGATTAAGCCTTGACTCCATTCAATGCCCAAAAGTACCTAACCACAGAATGAGAAACTAATTCCTTTTGCACTAAGAGTTGTTTCCATTCAATGCCCAAAATAACTTGAAGAAGAATGAGAAATCAACTCCTTAAGGAATAAGACTTGCTTCCAATCAATTGCAAAAGGAACTTAAAGGCGAATGAGAAACCAATTCCTTTTGGATTAAGCCTTGACTCCATTCAATGCCCAAAAGAACCTAAACCAGAATGAGAAACTAATTCCTTTGCACTAAGAGTTGTTTCCATTCAATGCCCAAAATAACTTGAAGAAGAATGAGAAACCAACTCCTTAAGGAATAAAACTTGCTTCCAATCAATTGCAAAAGGAACTTAAAGGCGAATGAGAAACCAATTCCTTTTGGATTAAGCCTTGACTCCATTCAATGCCCAAAAGAACCTAAACCAGAATGAGAAACTAATTCCTTTTGCACTAAGAGTTGTTTCCATTCAATGACCAAATGAACTTAAAGAACAAAGAGAAACCAACTCCTTAAGGAATAAGACTTGCTTCCAATCAATTGTACAAGGAACATAAAGGCGAATGAGAAACCAATTCCTTTTGGATTAAGCCTTGACTCCATTCAATGCCCAAAAGAACCTAAACCAAAATGAGAAACTAATTCCTTTTGCACTAAGAGTTGTTTCCATTCAATGCCCAAAATAACTTGAAGAAGAATGAGAAACCAACTCCTTAAGGAATAAAACTTGCTTCCAATTAATTGCAAAAGGAACATAAAGGAGAATGAGGAACCAATTCCTTTTGGATTAAGACTTGATTCCATTCAATGCCCAAAGAACTTAAAGCAGAATGAGAAACCAATTCCTTTTGGACTAAGAGTTGTTTCCATTCAATGCCCAAAATAACTTAAAGAAGAATGAGAAACCAACTGCTTAAGGAATAAGACTTACTTCCAATCTATTGCAAAAGGAACATAAAGGAGAATGAGAAACCAATTCCTTAGGGAATAAGACTTGCTTACAATCAATTACAAAAGGAACATAATGGAGAATGAGAAACCAATTCGTTTTGGATTAAGAATTGATTCCATTCAATGCCCAAAAGAACTTAAAGAAGAATGAGAAACCAATTCCTTAAGGAAGAAGACTTGCTTTCAATAGAATGCAAAAGGAGCATAAAGGAGAATGAGAAACAAATTCCTTAAGGAATAAGACTTGCTTCCAATCAATTGCAAAAGGAACATAAAGGAGAATGAGAAACCGACACCTTTTGGATCAATACTTGATTCCATTTAATGCCCAAAAGAACTTAAAGAAGAATGAGAAACCAATTCTTTAAGGAATAAGACTTGCTTCCAATCAAATGCAAAAGCAACATAAAGGAGAATGAGAAACCAAATCCTTAAGGAATAAGACTAGCTTACAATCAATTGGAAAAGGAACATAAAGGAGAATGAGAAACTAATTCCTTTTGGATTAAGACTTGATTCCATTCAATGCCCAAAAGAACTTAAAGCAGATTGAGAAACCAATTCCTTTTGGACTAAGAGTTGTTTCCATTCAACGCCCAAAATAACTTAAAGAAGAATGAGAAACCAACTCCTTAAGGAATAAGACTTACTTCCAATCTATTGCAAAAGGAACATAAAGGAGAATGAGAAACCAAATTCCTTAGGAATAAGACTCGCTTACAATCAATTACAAAAGGACCATAATGGAGAATGAGAAACCAATTCGTTTTGGATTAAGAATTGATTCCATTCAATGCCCAAAAGAACTTAAAGAAGAATGAGAAACCAATTCCTTAAGAAAGAAGACTTGCTTTCAATAGAATGCAAAACGAACATAAAGGAGAATGAGAAACCAGTTCATTAAGGATTAAGACTTGCTTCCAATCAATTGCAAAAGGAACATAAAGGAGAATGAGAAACGAATTCCTTTTGGATTAAGACTTGATTCCATTCAATGCCCAAAAGAACTTAAAGAAGAATGAGAAACCAATTCCTTATGGAATAAGGCTTGCTTCCAATCAAATGCAAAAGGAACATAATGGAGAATGAGAAACAAATTCCTTAAGGAATAAGACTGGCTTCCAATCAATCACAAAAGGAACATAAAGGAGAATGAGAAACCAATTCCTTTTGGATTAAGAATTGATTCCATTCAATGCCCAAAAGAACTTAAAGAAGAATGAGAAACCAATTCCTTAAGGAAGAAGACTTGCTTTCAATAGAATGCAAAAGGAGCATAAAGGAGAATGAGAAACAAATTCCTTAAGGAATAAGACTTGCTTCCAATCAATTGCAAAAGGAACATAAAGGAGAATGAGAAACCGACACCTTTTGGATCAATACTTGATTCCATTTAATGCCCAAAAGAACTTAAAGAAGAATGAGAAACCAATTCTTTTTAAGGAATAAAGACTTGCTTCCAATCAAAATGCAAAAGCAACATAAAGGAGAATGAGAAACCAAATCCTTAAGGAATAAGACTAGCTTACAATCAATTGGAAAAGGAACATAAAGGAGAATGAGAAACTAATTCCTTTTGGATTAAGACTTGATTCCATTCAATGCCCAAAAGAACTTAAAGCAGAATGAGAAACCAATTCCTTTTGGACTAAGAGTTGTTTCCATTCAATGCCCAAAATAACTTGAAGAAGAATGAGAAACCAACTCCTTAAGGAATAAGACTTACTTTCAATCTATTGCAAAAGGAACATAAAGGAGAATGAGAAACCAATTCCTTTTGGATTAAGACTTGATTCCATTCAATGCCCAAAAGAACTTAAAGCAGAATGAGAAACCAATTCCTTTTGGACTAAGAGTTGTTTCCATTCAATGCCCAAAATAACTTAAAGAAGAATGAGAAACCAAGCGCTTAAGGAATAAGAGTTACTTCCAATCTATTGCAAAAGGAACTTAAAGAAGAATGCGAAACCAACTCCTTAAGGAATAAGACTTGCTTACAATCAATTACAAAAGGACCATAATGGAGAATGAGAAACCAATTGCTTTGGGATAAAAAATTGATTCCATTCAATGCCCAAAAGAAATAAAAGATGAATGAGAAACCAATTCCTTAAGGAATAAGGCTTGCTTCCAATCAAATGCAAAAGGAACATAAAGGAGAATGAGAAATGAAGTCGTTTTGGATTAAGAATTGATTCCATTCAATGCTCAAAAGAACTTAAAGAAGAATGAGAAGCCAATTCCTTAAGGAATAAGGCTTCCTTCCAATCAAATGCAAAAGGAACATAATGGAGAATGAGAAAGAAATTCCTTAAGGAATAAGACTTGCTTCCAATCAATTGTACAAGGAACATAAAGGCGAATGAGAAACCAATTCCTTTTGGATTAAGCCTTGACTCCATTCAATGCCCAAAAGTACCTAAACCAGAATGAGAAACTAATTCCTTTTGCACTAAGAGTTGTTTCCATTCAATGCCCAAAATAACTTGAAGAAGAATGAGAAACCAACTCCTTAAGGAATAAGACTTGCTTCCAATCAATTGCAAAAGGAACTTAAAGGCGAATGAGAAACCAATTCCTTTTGGATTAAGCCTTGACTCCATTCAATGCCCAAAAGAACCTAAACCAGAATGAGAAACTAATTCCTTTTGCACTAAGAGTTGTTTCCATTCAATGCCCAAAATAACTTGAAGAAGAATGAGAAACCAACTCCTTAAGGAATAAAACTTGCTTCCAATTAATTGCAAAAGGAACATAAAGGAGAATGAGGAACCAATTCCTTTTGGATTAAGACTTGATTCCATTCAATGCCCAAAAGAACTTAAAGCAGAATGAGAAACCAATTCATTTTGGACAAAGAGTTGTTTCCATTCAATGCCCAAAATAACTTAAAGAAGAATGAGAAACCAACTCCTTAAGGAATAAGACTTACTTTCAATCTATTGCAAAAGGAACATAAAGGAGAATGAGAAACCAATTCCTTTTGGATTAAGACTTGATTCCATTCAATGCCCAAAAGAACTTAAAGCAGAATGAGAAACCAATTCCTTTTGGACTAAGAGTTGTTTCCATTCAATGCCCAAAATAACTTAAAGAAGAATGAGAAACCAACTCCTTAAGGAATAAGACTTACTTCCAATCTATTGCAAAAGGAACATAAAGGAGAATGAGAAACCAATTCCTTAGGGAATAAGACTTGCTTACAATCAATTACAAAAGGAACATAATGGAGAATGAGAAACCAATTCCTTTGGGATTAAGAATTGATTCCATTCAATGCCCAAAAGAACTTAAAGAAGAATGAGAAACCAATTCCTTAAGGAAGAAGACTTGCTTTCAATAGAATGCAAAAGGAGCATAAAGGAGAATGAGAAACAAATTCCTTAAGGAATAAGACTTGCTTCCAATCAATTGCAAAAGGAACATAAAGGAGAATGAGAAACCGACACCTTTTGGATCAATACTTGATTCCATTTAATGCCCAAAAGAACTTAAAGAAGAATGAGAAACCAATTCTTTAAGGAATAAGACTTGCTTCCAATCAAATGCAAAAGCAACATAAAGGAGAATGAGAAACCAAATCCTTAAGGAATAAGACTAGCTTACAATCAATTGGAAAAGGAACATAAAGGAGAATGAGAAACTAATTCCTTTTGGATTAAGACTTGATTCCATTCAATGCCCAAAAGAACTTAAAGCAGAATGAGAAACCAATTCCTTTTGGACTAAGAGTTGTTTCCATTCAACGCCCAAAATAACTTAAAGAAGAATGAGAAACCAACTCCTTAAGGAATAAGACTTACTTCCAATCTATTGCAAAAGGAACATAAAGGAGAATGAGAAACCAATTCCTTAGGGAATAAGACTTGCTTACAATCAATTACAAAAGGACCATAATGGAGAATGAGAAACCAATTCGTTTTGGATTAAGAATTGATTCCATTCAATGCCCAAAAGAACTTAAAGAAGAATGAGAAACCAATTCCTTAAGAAATAAGACTTGCTTTCAATAGAATGCAAAACGAACATAAAGGAGAATGAGAAACCAGTTCATTAAGGATTAAGACTTGCTTCCAATCAATTGCAAAAGGAACATAAAGGAGAATGAGAAACGAATTCCTTTTGGATTAAGACTTGATTCCATTCAATGCCCAAAAGAACTTAAAGAAGAATGAGAAACCAATTCCTTATGGAATAAGGCTTGCTTCCAATCAAATGCAAAAGGAACATAATGGAGAATGAGAAACAAATTCCTTAAGGAATAAGACTGGCTTCCAATCAATCACAAAAGGAACATAAAGGAGAATGAGAAACCAATTCCTTTTGGATTAAGAATTGATTCCATTCAATGCCCAAAAGAACTTAAAGAAGAATGAGAAACCAATTCCTTAAGGAAGAAGACTTGCTTTCAATAGAATGCAAAAGGAGCATAAAGGAGAATGAGAAACAAATTCCTTAAGGAATAAGACTTGCTTCCAATCAATTGCAAAAGGAACATAAAGGAGAATGAGAAACCGACACCTTTTGGATCAATACTTGATTCCATTTAATGCCCAAAAGAACTTAAAGAAGAATGAGAAACCAATTCTTTAAGGAATAAGACTTGCTTCCAATCAAATGCAAAAGCAACATAAAGGAGAATGAGAAACCAAATCCTTAAGGAATAAGACTAGCTTACAATCAATTGGAAAAGGAACATATAGGAGAATGAGAAACTAATTCCTTTTGGATTAAGACTTGATTCCATTCAATGCCCAAAAGAACTTAAAGAAGAATGAGAAACCAATTCCTTTTGCACTAAGAGTTGTTTCCATTCAATGCCCAAAATAACTTGAAGAAGAATGAGAAACCAACTCCTTAAGGAATAAGACTTACTTTCAATCTATTGCAAAAGGAACATAAAGGAGAATGAGAAACCAATTCCTTTTGGATTAAGACTTGATTCCATTCAATGCCCAAAAGAACTTAAAGCAGAATGAGAAACCAATTCCTTTTGGACTAAGAGTTGTTTCCATTCAATGCCCAAAATAACTTAAAGAAGAATGAGAAACCAACTGCTTAAGGAATAAGACTTACTTCCAATCTATTGCAAAAGGAACATAAAGGAGAATGAGAAACCAATTCCTTAGGGAATAAGACTTGCTTACAATCAATTACAAAAGGACCATAATGGAGAATGAGAAACCAATTCGTTTTGGATTAAGAATTGATTCCATTCAATGCCCAAAAGAACTTAAAGAAGAATGAGAAACCAATTCCTTAAGGAATAAGGCTTGCTTCCAATCAAATGCAAAAGGAACATAAAGGAGAATTAGAAATGAAGTCGTTTTGGATTAAGAATTGATTCCATTCAATGCTCAAAAGAACTTAAAGAAGAATGAGAAGCCAATTCCTTAAGGAATAAGGCTTCCTTCCAATCAAATGCAAAAGGAACATAATGGAGAATGAGAAAGAAATTCCTTAAGGAATAAGACTTGCTTCCAATCAATTGTACAAGGAACATAAAGGCGAATGAGAAACCAATTCCTTTTGGATTAAGCCTTGACTCCATTCAATGCCCAAAAGTACCTAAACCAGAATGAGAAACTAATTCCTTTTGCACTAAGAGTTGTTTCCATTCAATGCCCAAAATAACTTGAAGAAGAATGAGAAACCAACTCCTTAAGGAATAAGACTTGCTTCCAATCAATTGCAAAAGGAACTTAAAGGCGAATGAGAAACCAATTCCTTTTGGATTAAGCCTTGACTCCATTCAATGCCCAAAAGAACCTAAACCAGAATGAGAAACTAATTCCTTTTGCACTAAGAGTTGTTTCCATTCAATGCCCAAAATAACTTGAAGAAGAATGAGAAACCAACTCCTTAAGGAATAAAACTTGCTTCCAATTAATTGCAAAAGGAACATAAAGGAGAATGAGGAACCAATTCCTTTTGGATTAAGACTTGATTCCATTCAATGCCCAAAAGAACTTAAAGCAGAATGAGAAACCAATTCATTTTGGACAAAGAGTTGTTTCCATTCAATGCCCAAAATAACTTAAAGAAGAATGAGAAACCAACTCCTTAAGGAATAAGACTTACTTTCAATCTATTGCAAAAGGAACATAAAGGAGAATGAGAAACCAATTCCTTTTGGATTAAGACTTGATTCCATTCAATGCCCAAAAGAACTTAAAGCAGAATGAGAAACCAATTCCTTTTGGACTAAGAGTTGTTTCCATTCAATGCCCAAAATAACTTAAAGAAGAATGAGAAACCAACTCCTTAAGGAATAAGACTTACTTACAATCTATTGCAAAAGGAACATAAAGGAGAATGAGAAACCAATTCCTTTTGGATTAAGACTTGATTCCATTCAATGCCCAAAAGAACTTAAAGCAGAATGAGAAACCAATTCCTTTTGGACTAAGAGTTGTTTCCATTCAATGCCCAAAATAACTTAAAGAAGAATGAGAAACCAACTCCTTAAGGAATAAGACTTACTTCCAATCTATTGCAAAAGGAACATAAAGGAGAATGAGAAACCAATTCCTTAGGGAATAAGACTTGCTTACAATCAATTACAAAAGGAACATAATGGAGAATGAGAAACCAATTCGTTTTGGATTAAGAATTGATTCCATTCAATGCCCAAAAGAACTTAAAGAAGAATGAGAAACCAATTCCTTAAGGAAGAAGACTTGCTTTCAATAAAATGCAAAAGGAGCATAAAGGAGAATGAGAAACAAATTCCTTAAGGAATAAGACTTGCTTCCAATCAATTGCAAAAGGAACATAAAGGAGAATGAGAAACCTACACCTTTTGGATCAATACTTGATTCCATTTAATGCCCAAAAGAACTTAAAGAAGAATGAGAAACCAATTCTTTAAGGAATAAGACTTGCTTCCAATCAAATGCAAAAGCAACATAAAGGAGAATGAGAAACCAAATCCTTAAGGAATAAGACTAGCTTACAATCAATTGGAAAAGGAACATAAAGGAGAATGAGAAACTAATTCCTTTTGGATTAAGACTTGATTCCATTCAATGCCCAAAAGAACTTAAAGCAGAATGAGAAACCAATTCCTTTTGGACTAAGAGTTGTTTCCATTCAACGCCCAACATAACTTAAAGAAGAATGAGAAACCAACTCCTTAAGGAATAAGACTTACTTCCAATCTATTGCAAAAGGAACATAAAGGAGAATGAGAAACCAATTCCTTAGGGAATAAGACTTGCTTACAATCAATTCATAAAAAAAAGGACCATAATGGAGAATGAGAAACCAATTCGTTTTGGATTAAGAATTGATTCCATTCAATGCCCAAAAGAACTTAAAGAAGAATGAGAAACCAATTCCTTAAGAAAGAAGACTTGCTTTCAATAGAATGCAAAACGAACATAAAGGAGAATGAGAAACCAGTTCATTAAGGATTAAGACTTGCTTCCAATCAATTGCAAAAGGAACATAAAGGAGAATGAGAAACCAATTCCTTTTGGATTAAGACTTGATTCCATTCAATGCCCAAAAGAACTTAAAGAAGAATGAGAAACCAATTCCTTATGGAATAAGGCTTGCTTCCAATCAAATGCAAAAGGAACATAATGGAGAATGAGAAACAAATTCCTTAAGGAATAAGACTGGCTTCAATCAATCACAAAAGGAACATAAAGGAGAATGAGAAACCAATTCCTTTTGGATTAAGAATTGATTCCATTCAATGCCCAAAAGAACTTAAAGAAGAATGAGAAACCAATTCCTTAAGGAAGAAGACTTGCTTTCAATAGAATGCAAAAGGAGCATAAAGGAGAATGAGAAACAAATTCCTTAAGGAATAAGACTTGCTTCCAATCAATTGCAAAAGGAACATAAAGGAGAATGAGAAACCGACACCTTTTGGATCAATACTTGATTCCATTTAATGCCCAAAAGAACTTAAAGAAGAATGAGAAACCAATTCTTTAAGGAATAAGACTTGCTTCCAATCAAATGCAAAAGCAACATAAAGGAGAATGAGAAACCAAATCCTTAAGGAATAAGACTAGCTTACAATCAATTGGAAAAGGAACATAAAGGAGAATGAGAAACTAATTCCTTTTGGATTAAGACTTGATTCCATTCAATGCCCAAAAGAACTTAAAGCAGAATGAGAAACCAATTCGTTTTGGACTAAGAGTTGTTTCCATTCAATGCCCAAAATAACTTGAAGAAGAATGAGAAACCAACTCCTTAAGGAATAAGACTTACTTTCAATCTATTGCAAAAGGAACATAAAGGAGAATGAGAAACCAATTCCTTTTGGATTAAGACTTGATTCCATTCAATGCCCAAAAGAACTTAAAGCAGAATGAGAAACCAATTCCTTTTGGACTAAGAGTTGTTTCCATTCAATGCCCAAAATAACTTAAAGAAGAATGAGAAACCAACTGCTTAAGGAATAAGACTTACTTCCAATCTATTGCAAAAGGAACATAAAGGAGAATGAGAAACTAATTCCTTAGGGAATAAGACTTGCTTACAATCAATTACAAAAGGACCATAATGGAGAATGAGAAACCAATTCGTTTTGGATTAAGAATTGATTCCATTCAATGCCCAAAAGAACTTAAAGAAGAATGAGAAACCAATTCCTTAAGGAATAAGGCTTGCTTCCAATCAAATGCAAAAGGAACATAAAGGAGAATGAGAAATGAAGTCGTTTTGGATTAAGAATTGATTCCATTCAATGCTCAAAAGAACTTAAAGAAGAATGAGAAGCCAATTCCTTAAGGAATAAGGCTTCCTTCCAATCAAATGCAAAAGGAACATAATGGAGAATGAGAAAGAAATTCCTTAAGGAATAAGACTTGCTTCCAATCAATTGTACAAGGAACATAAAGGCGAATGAGAAACCAATTCCTTTTGGATTAAGCCTTGACTCCATTCAATGCCCAAAAGTACCTAAACCAGAATGAGAAACTAATTCCTTTTGCACTAAGAGTTGTTTCCATTCAATGCCCAAAATAACTTGAAGAAGAATGAGAAACCAACTCCTTAAGGAATAAGACTTGCTTCCAATCAATTGCAAAAGGAACTTAAAGGCGAATGAGAAACCAATTCCTTTTGGATTAAGCCTTGACTCCATTCAATGCCCAAAAGAACCTAAACCAGAATGAGAAACTAATTCCTTTTGCACTAAGAGTTGTTTCCATTCAATGCCCAAAATAACTTGAAGAAGAATGAGAAACCAACTCCTTAAGGAATAAAACTTGCTTCCAATCAATTGCAAAAGGAACTTAAAGGCGAATGAGAAACCAATTCCTTTTGGATTAAGCCTTGACTCCATTCAATGCCCAAAAGAACCTAAACCAGAATGAGAAACTAATTCCTTTTGCACTAAGAGTTGTTTCCATTCAATGCCCAAAATAACTTGAAGAAGAATGAGAAACCAACTCCTTAAGGAATAAGACTTGCTTCCAATCAATTGCAAAAGGAACTTAAAGGCGAATGAGAAACCAATTCCTTTTGGATTAAGCCTTGACTCCATTCAATGCCCAAAAGAACCTAAACCAGAATGAGAAACTAATTCCTTTTGCACTAAGAGTTGTTTCCATTCAATGCCCAAAATAACTTGAAGAAGAATGAGAAACCAACTCCTTAAGGAATAAAACTTGCTTCCAATTAATTGCAAAAGGAACATAAAGGAGAATGAGGAACCAATTCCTTTTGGATTAAGACTTGATTCCATTCAATGCCCAAAAGAACTTAAAGCAGAATGAGAAACCAATTCCTTTTGGACTAAGAGTTGTTTCCATTCAATGCCCAAAATAACTTAAAGAAGAATGAGAAACCAACTCCTTAAGGAATAAGACTTACTTCCAATCTATTGCAAAAGGAACATAAAGGAGAATGAGAAACCAATTCCTTAGGGAATAAGACTTGCTTACAATCAATTACAAAAGGAACATAATGGAGAATGAGAAACCAATTCGTTTTGGATTAAGAATTGATTCCATTCAATGCCCAAAAGAACTTAAAGAAGAATGAGAAACCAATTCCTTAAGGAAGAAGACTTGCTTTCAATAGAATGCAAAAGGAGCATAAAGGAGAATGAGAAACAAATTCCTTAAGGAATAAGACTTGCTTCCAATCAATTGCAAAAGGAACATAAAGGAGAATGAGAAACCGACACCTTTTGGATCAATACTTGATTCCATTTAATGCCCAAAAGAACTTAAAGAAGAATGAGAAACCAATTCTTTAAGGAATAAGACTTGCTTCCAATCAAATGCAAAAGCAACATAAAGGAGAATGAGAAACCAAATCCTTAAGGAATAAGACTAGCTTACAATCAATTGGAAAAGGAACATAAAGGAGAATGAGAAACTAATTCCTTTTGGATTAAGACTTGATTCCATTCAATGCCCAAAAGAACTTAAAGCAGATTGAGAAACCAATTCCTTTTGGACTAAGAGTTGTTTCCATTCAACGCCCAAAATAACTTAAAGAAGAATGAGAAACCAACTCCTTAAGGAATAAGACTTACTTCCAATCTATTGCAAAAGGAACATAAAGGAGAATGAGAAACCAATTCCTTAGGGAATAAGACTTGCTTACAATCAATTACAAAAGGACCATAATGGAGAATGAGAAACCAATTCGTTTTGGATTAAGAATTGATTCCATTCAATGCCCAAAAGAACTTAAAGAAGAATGAGAAACCAATTCCTTAAGAAAGAAGACTTGCTTTCAATAGAATGCAAAACGAACATAAAGGAGAATGAGAAACCAGTTCATTAAGGATTAAGACTTGCTTCCAATCAATTGCAAAAGGAACATAAAGGAGAATGAGAAACGAATTCCTTTTGGATTAAGACTTGATTCCATTCAATGCCCAAAAGAACTTAAAGAAGAATGAGAAACCAATTCCTTATGGAATAAGGCTTGCTTCCAATCAAATGCAAAAGGAACATAATGGAGAATGAGAAACAAATTCCTTAAGGAATAAGACTGGCTTCCAATCAATCACAAAAGGAACATAAAGGAGAATGAGAAACCAATTCCTTTTGGATTAAGAATTGATTCCATTCAATGCCCAAAAGAACTTAAAGAAGAATAAGAAACCAATTCCTTAAGGAAGAAGACTTGCTTTCAATAGAATGCAAAAGGAGCATAAAGGAGAATGAGAAACAAATTCCTTAAGGAATAAGACTTGCTTCCAATCAATTGCAAAAGCAACATAAAGGAGAATGAGAAACCGACACCTTTTGGATCAATACTTGATTCCATTTAATGCCCAAAAGAACTTAAAGAAGAATGAGAAACCAATTCTTTAAGGAATAAGACTTGCTTCCAATCAAATGCAAAAGCAACATAAAGGAGAATGAGAAACCAAATCCTTAAGGAATAAGACTAGCTTACAATCAATTGGAAAAGGAACATAAAGGAGAATGAGAAACTAATTCCTTTTGGATTAAGACTTGATTCCATTCAATGCCCAAAAGAACTTAAAGCAGAATGAGAAACCAATTCGTTTTGGACTAAGAGTTGTTTCCATTCAATGCCCAAAATAACTTGAAGAAGAATGAGAAACCAACTCCTTAAGGAATAAGACTTACTTTCAATCTATTGCAAAAGGAACATAAAGGAGAATAAGAAACCAATTCCTTTTGGATTAAGACTTGATTCCATTCAATGCCCAAAAGAACTTAAAGCAGAATGAGAAACCAATTCCTTTTGGACTAAGAGTTGTTTCCATTCAATGCCCAAAATAACTTAAAGAAGAATGAGAAACCAACTCCTTAAGGAATAAGACTTACTTCCAATCTATTGCAAAAGGAACATAAAGGAGAATGAGAAACCAATTCCTTAGGGAATAAGACTTGCTTACAATCAATTACAAAAGGAACATAATGGAGAATGAGAAACCAATTCGTTTTGGATTAAGAATTGATTCCATTCAATGCCCAAAAGAACTTAAAGAAGAATGAGAAACCAATTCCTTAAGGAAGAAGACTTGCTTTCAATAGAATGCAAAAGGAGCATAAAGGAGAATGAGAAACAAATTCCTTAAGGAATAAGACTTGCTTCCAATCAATTGCAAAAGGAACATAAAGGAGAATGAGAAACCGACACCTTTTGGATCAATACTTGATTCCATTTAATGCCCAAAAGAACTTAAAGAAGAATGAGAAACCAATTCTTTAAGGAATAAGACTTGCTTCCAATCAAATGCAAAAGCAACATAAAGGAGAATGAGAAACCAAATCCTTAAGGAATAAGACTAGCTTACAATCAATTGGAAAAGGAACATAAAGGAGAAAGAGAAACCAAATCCTTAGGGAATAAGACTTGCTTACAAACAATTACAAAAGGAACATAATGGAGAATAAGAAATGAATTTGTTTTGGATTAAAAATTGATTCCACTCAATGCCGAAAAGAACTTAAAGCAGAATGAGAAACCAATTCCTTTTGGACTAAGAGTTATTTCCATTCAATGCCCAAAATAACTTAAAGAAGAATGAGAAACCAACTCCTTAAGGAATAAGACTTGCTTCAAATCTATTGCAAAAGGAACATAAAGGAGAATGATAAACCAATTCCTTAGTCAATAAGACTTGCTTACAATCAATTACAAAAGGAACATAATGGAGAATGAGAAAGGAATTCGTTTTGGATTAAGAATTTATTCCATTCAATGCCCAAAAGAACTTAAAGAAGAATGAGAAACCAATTCCTTAAGGAATAAGGCTTGCTTCCAATCAAATGCAAAAGGAACATAAAGGAGAATGAGAAATGAAGTCGTTTTGGATTAAGAATTGAATCCATTCAATGCTCAAAAGAACTTAAAGCAGAATGAGAAACCAATTTCTTTTGGACTAAGAGTTGTTTCCATTCAAAGCCCAAAACAACTTAAAGACGAATGAGAAACCAACTCCTTAAAGAATAAGACTTGCTTCCAATCTCTTGCAAAAGGAACATAAAGGAGAATGAGAAACCAATTCCTTAGGGAATAAGACTTGCTTACAATCAATTACAAAAGGAACATAATGGAGAATGAGAAATGAATTTGTTTTGGATTAAGCATTGATTCCAGTCAATGCCCAAAAGAATTTAAAGAAGAATGAGAAACCAATTCCTTAAGGAATAAGGCTTGCTTCCAATCAAATGCAAAAGGAACATAATGGAGAATGAGAAACAAATTCCTTAAGGAATAAGACTTACTTCCAATCATTTGCAGAAGGAACATAAAAGCGAACGAGAAACCAATTCCTTTTGGATTAAGACTTGATTCCATTCAATGCCCAAATGAACTTAAAGCAGAATGAGAAACCACTTCCTTTTGTACTAAGAGTTGTTTCCATTCAATGCCAAAAATAACTTAAAGAAGAATGAGAAACTAACTCCTTAAGGAATAAGACTTGCTTCCAATCTGTTGCAAAAGGAACATAAAGAAGAATGAGAAACTAATTCCTTAGGGAATAAGACTTGCTTACATTCAATTGCAAAAGGAACATAATGGAGAATGAGAAACCAATTCCTTTTGGATTAAGAATTGATTCCATTCAAGGCCCAAAAGAACTTAAAGAAGAATGAGAAACCAATTCCTTAAGGAAGAAGACTTGCTTTCAATAGAATGCAAAATGAACATAAAGGAGAATGAGAAACAAATTCTGTAAGGAATAAGACTTGCTTCCAATCAATTGCAAAAGGAACATAAAGGAGAATGAGAAACCAATTCCATTTGGATTAAGACTTGATTCTATTCAACGCCCAAAAGAACTTAAAGAAGAATGAGAAACCAATTCTTTAAGGAATAAGACTTGCTTCCAATCAAATGCAAAAGCAACATAAAGGAGAAAGAGAAACCAAATCCTTAGGGAATAAGACTTGCTTACAAACAATTACAAAAGGAACATAATGGAGAATAAGAAATGAATTTGTTTTGGATTAAAAATTGATTCCACTCAATGCCGAAAAGAACTTAAAGCAGAATGAGAAACCAATTCCTTTTGGACTAAGAGTTATTTCCATTCAATGCCCAAAATAACTTAAAGAAGAATGAGAAACCAACTCCTTAAGGAATAAGACTTGCTTCCAATCTATTGCAAAAGGAACATAAAGGAGAATGATAAACCAATTCCTTAGTCAATAAGACTTGCTTACAATCAATTACAAAAGGAACATAATGGAGAATGAGAAAGGAATTCGTTTTGGATTAAGAATTTATTCCATTCAATGCCCAAAAGAACTTAAAGAAGAATGAGAAACCAATTCCTTAAGGAATAAGGCTTGCTTCCAATCAAATGCAAAAGGAACATAAAGGAGAATGAGAAATGAAGTCGTTTTGGATTAAGAATTGAATCCATTCAATGCTCAAAAGAACTTAAAGCAGAATGAGAAACCAATTTCTTTTGGACTAAGAGTTGTTTCCATTCAAAGCCCAAAACAACTTAAAGACGAATGAGAAACCAACTCCTTAAAGAATAAGACTTGCTTCCAATCTCTTGCAAAAGGAACATAAAGGAGAATGAGAAACCAATTCCTTAGGGAATAAGACTTGCTTACAATCAATTACAAAAGGAACATAATGGAGAATGAGAAATGAATTTGTTTTGGATTAAGCATTGATTCCAGTCAATGCCCAAAAGAATTTAAAGAAGAATGAGAAACCAATTCCTTAAGGAATAAGGCTTGCTTCCAATCAAATGCAAAAGGAACATAATGGAGAATGAGAAACAAATTCCTTAAGGAATAAGACTTACTTCCAATCATTTGCAGAAGGAACATAAAAGCGAACGAGAAACCAATTCCTTTTGGATTAAGACTTGATTCCATTCAATGCCCAAATGAACTTAAAGCAGAATGAGAAACCACTTCCTTTTGTACTAAGAGTTGTTTCCATTCAATGCCAAAAATAACTTAAAGAAGAATGAGAAACTAACTCCTTAAGGAATAAGACTTGCTTCCAATCAAATGCACAAGGAACATAAAGAAGAATGAGAAACTAATTCCTTAGGGAATAAGACTTGCTTACATTCAATTGCAAAAGGAACATAATGGAGAATGAGAAACCAATTCCTTTTGGATTAAGAATTGATTCCATTCAAGGCCCAAAAGAACTTAAAGAAGAATGAGAAACCAATTCCTTAAGGAAGAAGACTTGCTTTCAATAGAATGCAAAATGAACATAAAGGAGAATGAGAAACAAATTCTGTAAGGAATAAGACTTGCTTCCAATCAATTGCAAAAGGAACATAAAGGAGAATGAGAAACCAATTCCATTTGGATTAAGACTTGATTCTATTCAACGCCCAAAAGAACTTAAAGAAGAATGAGAAACCAATTCTTTAAGGAATAAGACTTGCTTCCAATCAAATGCAAAAGCAACATAAAGGAGAAAGAGAAACCAAATCCTTAGGGAATAAGACTTGCTACCAATCAATTACAAAAGGAACATAATGGAGAATGAGAAATGAATTTGTTTTGGATTAAAAATTGATTCCACTCAATGCTGAAAAGAACTTAAAGCAGAATGAGAAACCAATTCCTTTTGGACTAAGAGTTGTTTCCATTCAATGCCCAAAATAACTTAAAGAAGAATGAGAAACCAACTCCTTAAGGAATAAGACTTGCTTCCAATCTATTGCAAAAGGAACATAAAGGAGAATGATAAACCAATTCCTTAGTCAATAAGACTTGCTTACAATCAATTACAAAAGGAACATAATGGAGAATGAGAAAGGAATTCGTTTTGGATTAAGAATTGATTCCATTCAATGCCCAAAAGAACTTAAAGAAGAATGAGAAACCAATTCCTTAAGGAATAAGGCTTGCTTCCAATCAAATGCAAAAGGAACATAAAGGAGAATGAGAAATGAAGTCGTTTTGGATTAAGAATTGAATCCATTCAATGCTCAAAAGAACTTAAAGCAGAATGAGAAACCAATTTCTTTTGGACTAAGAGTTGTTTCCATTCAAAGCCCAAAATAACTTAAAGACGAATGAGAAACCAACTCCTTAAAGAATAAGACTTGCTTCCAATCTCTTGCAAAAGGAACATAAAGGAGAATGAGAAACCAATTCCTTAGGGAATAAGACTTGCTTACAATCAATTACAAAAGGAACATAATGGAGAATGAGAAATGAATTTGTTTTGGATTAAGCATTGATTCCATTCAATGCCCAAAAGAATTTAAAGAAGAATGAGAAACCAATTCCTTAAGGAATAAGGCTTGCTTCCAATCAAATGCAAAAGGAACATAATGGAGAATGAGAAACAAATTCCTTAAGGAATAAGACTTACTTCCAATCATTTGCAGAAGGAACATAAAAGCGAACGAGAAACCAATTCCTTTTGGATTAAGACTTGATTCCATTCAATGCCCAAAAGAACTTAAAGCAGAATGAGAAACCAATTCCTTTTGTACTAAGAGTTGTTTCCATTCAATGCCAAAAATAACTTAAAGAAGAATGAGAAACTAACTACCTAAGGAATAAGACTTGCTTCCAATCTATTGCAAAAGGAACATAAAGGAGAATGAGAAACTAATTCCTTAGGGAATAAGACTTGCTTACATTCAATTGCAAAAGGAACATAATCGAGAATGAGAAACCAATTCCTTTTGGATTAAGAATTGATTCCATTCAAGGCCCAAAAGAACTTAAAGAAGAATGAGAAACCAATTCCTTAAGGAAGAAGACTTGCTTTCAATAGAATGCAAAATGAACATAAAGGAGAATGAGAAACAAATTCTGTAAGGAATAAGACTTGCTTCCAATCAATTGCAAAAGGAACATAAAGGAGAATGAGAAACCAATTCCATTTGGATTAAGACTTGATTCTATTCAACGCCCAAAAGAACTTAAAGAAGAATGAGAAACCAATTCTTTAAGGAATAAGACTTGCTTCCAATCAAATGCAAAAGCAACATAAAGGAGAAAGAGAAACCAAATCCTTAGGGAATAAGACTTGCTTACAAACAATTACAAAAGGAACATAATGGAGAATAAGAAATGAATTTGTTTTGGATTAAAAATTGATTCCACTCAATGCCGAAAAGAACTTAAAGCAGAATGAGAAACCAATTCCTTTTGGACTAAGAGTTGTTTCCATTCAATGCCCAAAATAACTTAAAGAAGAATGAGAAACCAACTCCTTAAGGAATAAGACTTGCTTCCAATCTATTGCAAAAGGAACATAAAGGAGAATGAGAAACCAATTCCTTAGGGAATAAGACTTCCTTACAATCAATTAGAAAAGCAACATAATGGAGAATGAGAAATGAATTCGTTTTGGATTAAGAATTGATTCCATTCAATGCCCAAAAGAACTTAAAGAAGAATGAGAAACCAATTCCTTAAGGAATAAGGCTTGCTTCCAATCAAATGCAAAAGGAACATAATGGAGAATGAGAAACAAATTCCTTAAGGAATAAGACTTACTTCCAATCATTTGCAGAAGGAACATAAAAGCGAACGAGAAATCAATTCCTTTTGGATTAAGACTTGATTCCATTCAATGCCCAAAAGAACTTAAAGAAGAATGAGAAACCAATTCCTTATGGAATAAGGCTTGCTTCCAATCAAATGCAAAAGGGACATAATGGAGAATCAGAAACAAATTCCTGAAGGAATAAGACTTGCTTCCAATCAATTGCAAAAGGAACATAAAGGAGAATGAGAAACCAATGCCTTTTGGATTAAGACTTGATTCTATTCAATGCCCAAAAGAACTTAAAGAAGAATGAGAAACCAATTCCTTAAGGAATAAGACTTGCTTCCAATCAAATGCAAAAGGAACATAATGGAGAATGAGAAACCAATTCCTTTTGGATTAAGACTTGATTCCATTCAATGCCCAACAGAACATAAAGCAGAATGAGAAACCAATTCCTTTTGGACTAAGACTTGTTTCCATTCAATGCCCAAAATAACATTAAGAAGATTGAGAACCAACTCCTTATGGAATAAGACTTGCTTCCAATCTACTGTAAAAGGAACATAAAGGAGAATGGGAAACCAATTCCTTTTGGATTCAGACTTGATTCTATTCAACGCCCAAAAGAACTTAAAGAAGAATGAGAAAACAATTCTTTAAGGAATAAGACTTGCTTCCAATCAAATGCAAAAGCAACATAAAGGAGAATGAGAAACCAAATCCTTAAGGAATAAGACTAGCTTACAATCAATTGGAAAAGGAACATAAAGGAGAATGAGAAACGAATTCCTTTTGGATTAAGACTTGATTCCATTCAATGCCCAAAAGAACTTAAAGAAGAATGAGAAACCAATTCCTTTTGGAATAAGGCTTGCTTCCAATCAAATGCAAAAGGAACATAATGGAGAATGAGAAACAAATTCCTTAAGGAATAAGACTTGCTTCCAATCAATTACAAAAGGAACATAAAGGAGAATGAGAAACCAATTCCTTTTGGATTAAGACTTGATTCCATTCAATGCCCAAAAGAACTTAAAGCAGAATGAGAAACCAATTTCTTTTGGACTAAGAGTTGTTTCCATTCAATGCCCAAAATAACTTAAAGACGAATGAGAAACCAACTCCTTAAAGAATAAGACTTGCTTCCAATCTATTGCAAAAGGAACATAAAGGAGAATGAGAAACCAATTCCTTAGGGAATAAGACTTGCTTACAATCAATTACAAAAGGAACATAATGGAGAATGAGAAATGAATTTGTTTTGGATTAAGCATTGATTCCATTCAATGCCCAAAAGAATTTAAAGAAGAATGAGAAACCAATTCCTTAAGGAATAAGGCTTGCTTCCAATCAAATCCAAAAGGAACATAATGGAGAATGAGAAACAAATTCCTTAAGGAATAAGACTTACTTCCAATCATTTGCAGAAGGAACATAAAAGCGAACGAGAAACCAATTCCTTTTGGATTAAGACTTGATTCCATTCAATGCCCAAAAGAACTTAAAGCAGAATGAGAAACCAATTCCTTTTGTACTAAGAGTTGTTTCCATTCAATGCCAAAAATAACTTAAAGAAGAATGAGAAACTAATTCCTTAGGGAATAAGACTTGCTTACATTCAATTGCAAAAGGAACATAATGGAGAATGAGAAACCAATTCCTTTTGGATTAAGAATTGATTCCATTCAAGGCCCAAAAGAACTTAAAGAAGAATGAGAAACCAATTCCTTAAGGAAGAAGACTTGCTTTCAATAGAATGCAAAATGAACATAAAGGAGAATGAGAAAAAAATTCCTTAAGGAATAAGACTTGCTTCCAATCAATTGCAAAAGGAACATAAAGGAGAATGAGAAACCAATTCCATTTGGATTAAGACTTGATTCTATTCAACGCCCAAAAGAACTTAAAGAAGAATGAGAAACCAATTCTTTAAGGAATAAGACTTGCTTCCAATCAAATGCAAAAGCAACATAAAGGGGAAAGAGAAACTGATACGTGCTCCGGAGGACAAATTGGACATTCTAGCATAAGGGGCCAAGATGGAAATTTTACCATGCCAGTAGGACCAATCACACGAGCAAGAGCGAAGAGATTAAGAGAAGACTTTGGGAACTTGGCTAAAGCAATTGTGGAAGAGATGTATCAAGAATGGGCCAAGGAGACCAAGATGCCAACTCATACTAATGGACAACCCAAGATCTTGTTATTTGCTGCGAATTGGGCTTAGAAGCTTATTTTGGCCATATTGGGCCATTATCCTATTTTGGTCTTGTTTAGTTAGTTTAAGTATTTAGGACATCTAAACTTTTAGTTATTTTATTTGGCCCATGTTTTATGTTTTATGTTTTATATTTTATGTTTTATGTTTTATCCAACCCAATTCATATTATTTAGTATCAGAACACTTCTTATTGGGCTTGGACTTAGTTTAAGTGTCTAACCTAGTGTAAGAGGTTATAAATACCTCAAGGAACACATTGTTTAGGAGTTTTTGATTAATTGAAATTCTGTTTTGTTTTCTTTCAAGAAAACAGTTCCTTTGTGTGCAAGTGAGGTGAGTGATTTGCTTTGCTTGTTGCATCAAGAAATTGAGAGAATTCATCCTAAGGTAAGTTCCTTGTGATATTCAATCAATTTCTGTTCTATCTTTTCCCTGTTATCTACGTTTCCAAGGACAGGTTTCTTGGGGGTTTAGTAGGGAGGGTCTTTATTCTAAGTCTTGTTTTCTATCAAGTGTGTGCCTGGGGTTTCGGGATCTTTATATCCATGGGGTTCCTCCTCATCATTTGGTATCAGAGCAAGGTCTAGATAAATTCCTATTTATCTATCTTTGTCTTTTACATTTGTTTTTTGTCTTCTTTCCTTGTCCGTTTGCGTTCTTGTTTTTTCGTGTTTTTGCATTCTCTCCTTTTGTGCTGCAGTCATATCTTTGTTCCATCTTTGTGTTTCCCTTGTTTTGTTTTCAATCTTTGTTACTAGTTGAAATTAAAAAAAAAAAAAAAAAAAAGGTGCAAAAAAAAAAAAACGAAAAAAAAAAGGACGAAAAAAAAAAGGAGGGAAAATTAGAAAAGATTGAAAGGATTATATTCAGATTTAGTTCTGATTCACATCAGATTGCATTATCTTTTGTTTCAAATTCAAAAGGATTGTGTCTAGATTCAGTTTTGATTCAAATCAGATTACATATCTTGTCTTCCCTTGGAATTTAAATTTCGAATTTTAAATCTGATTTATATCAGATTTAGTTGATTTACACCAGATTTTGTGTTATCTTAAGTTCCTTGGAGTCTAAGTAATCCTTAGTTGTGTGTCTTTTTTTTTCCTTGCAAATTAAGTAACCCATTCTGAGTCTTAAACTTGAGTTTCTCTTGGTAATCCTTGGCATCAATTCTGATCTTAATATTACTTGTGGATTTGCCTTGCTTGATTTCATTTAATTTCTGAAGTGCAACATTCTAAAGTGATCAAGAGTGGTAAAAGGCAAGAGTGGTGAGCACAAAAGAGGGTAAAAGCCAAGAATTGAGTGAAAACACGAGCGTACCCAATTTTGAGTGCAAACACGTGAGAGAGTGCTTGTGAGGTCCTTTTTCTTTTATTAATATTTTGCAGGTTGTTCAATGGCTAACAACTCAAGGAAGGAAGGAAAAGAAAATTATGAAGCGGAACCTGGTGTGATACTTGACATGAAGGTCATGTACCAAGCTTTCACTAGTCAATTTCAGAAGTTGAATGATAGACTTGATGAGATGGATGAATGGAGAAAGGAGATGACACAAAGCATGTCCAGAGGTAGTAGACGGGTTGATTTGAGGAATCGACGTCACCATGATTCCAACCATGAGCTATCTGGGGAGGAGTCTGATGAATTTGATTGAGCTAGAAATAGGAGAACTAGAAATAGAGCTTGGGATAGCAACATTAACGCTATCAAGATGCAGATACCACCATTCAAGGGTAGGAATGATCTTTGAAGCTTATTTAGAGTGGGAAAGAAAGGTGGAGATGATTTTTGCTTGTCATAATTATTACGAAGAGAAGAAGGTCGATTAGGCTGCTTTGTGGAATTTCGATTATGCTCTAATTTGGTGGGATGAGCTAGTTAAGTCCAGAAGGAGAAATGGGAATACCCATAGAAACTTGGGATGAGATGAAGAGGATAATGAAGAAGAGATTTGTTCCTTCCCACTACTATAGGGAAGTGCACCAAAAATTGCATAGGCTCATTCAAGGCTCCAAGTCAGTAGAAGATTACCACAAGGAGATGGAAATGCTCATGATTAAAGCCAACATTGAAGAGGACATGGAAGTAACTATGGCTCGGTTTATAGGTGGTTTGAACAAGGAGATTGCGAGATGTGGTAGAATTACACCATTATGTGGAGATGGAGGATTTGGTTAGCATGGCAATGAAGGTGGAGAAACAGCAAAATCAAAGAAGGGCAGCTAAGGCATTTTCGAATTCCAACTCAAAGTGGGGTTCAAAATGGTCTAAGTATGAGGACACAAAGAAGAATAAGGACTCAAACCCCAAGGAGAAGGGACTAGACATGGCCAAGAAGAAAGGTACCTCTAATTCATCTTCTTCTCGCAACTTCTAGACATAGAGATGTTAAATGCTTCAAGTGCCACGGTTTGGGCCATTATGCATCTAATTGCCGAACAAGAGAACAATGGTCATTAGGGAGGTGAAGTTGTATCTGAATCGATGATGATGGTAAGTCGATGGTAGTGATGATATGCCACCTTTGGAGGATTGTTTTGATAATGATGAGAATGTTGAATATGCAGTGCATGGTGAATCTCTTGTTGCTAGGCATGCTTTGAATATGCAGGTTAAGGGGGATAGCCTAGACTAAATAGAGAACATCTTTCACACTAGATGTTTGGTTTGTGGAAAGTATGTTGTTCAACTATTGATGGTGGAAGTTGCACCAATGTTGCTAGCACCACCTTAGTAGAGAAGTTGGAATTAAAGTATGGCAAGCATCCTAGTCCATATGGGTTGCAGTGGTTGAATGATAGTGGGCAAATAAAAGTTACTAGGCAAGTTGTGGTTGCATTCTCCATTGGGAAGTATAGTGATGAAGTAGTGTGTGATGTAGTACCCATGCAGGCTAGTCATTTGTTGTTGGGGAGACCATGGCAATTTGATAGGCGTGTGCTACATGATGGGTACAAGAATAGATATTCCTTTGAGTATAATGGCCACAAGATCACTCTTGCACCATTATCACCCAAGGAGGTGTATCTTGACCAAATGAAGCTTCAACAAACTTTTGTGGGGAATTTGGGAAGTGAGGAAAAAGAAAAAGAGAGAAAAGAGGCCATGAGAGAAAAGAATAAAGAACAAGGCCCAATGGTGAGAGAAAATAAAGAAAAGAAAGAGAGAGGTGAGAAAAATGCAAAGAAAGAAAAGAGTGAAAAAGAAAAGAAGAGTGAGAAAAATGAAGAGAGTGAGAGTAAATCATGTTTTTATGCAAAAGAGAGATTTGAAAAGTGCTTTGTTAGGCAAGAAAGTTTTGATTATGATTCAGTTTAAGGAGATTTTACTCTAAAACTGAACTTAACCCAAATTTGCCTAGTTGTTTTCTTTCTTTGTTGCAGGAGTTTGAGGACGTGTTCCCTAGTGAGGTGCCAAGTGGATTGCCACCATTGAGAGGGATTGAGCATCAAATTGATTTTGTGCACAGGAGCTAGTATTCCAAATAGACCAGCCTATAGAAGTAATCCTGAGGAGACAAAGGAGCTTCAAAGGCAAGTGGATGATCTGCTAGCTAAAGGGTATGTGAGGGAAAGCATGAGTCCATGTGCCGTTCCAGTTTTGTTGGTTCCAAAGAAAGATGGCACTTGTAGGATGTGTGTGGATTGTCGTGCAGTCAACAAAATAACGGTAAAGTATCGCCATCCTATCCCTAGGTTAGATGACATGCTTGATGAGTTAAATGGTGCATGCATATTTACTAAAATTGATTTGAAAAGTGGGTATCACCAAATTAGAATGAAACCAGCGGATGAATGGAAGACTGCATTTAAAACAAAATATGGTCTTTATGAGTGGTTGGTTATGCCGTTTGGGTTAACTAATGCACCTAGTACTTTCATGCGTTTAATGAACCATGTTTTGAGGGAATTTTTGGGGAAATTTGTGGTTGTTTATTTTGATGATATTTTGATTTATAGCCAATGTTTGGATGATCATATATCACATGTTAGGGCTGTTTTAGATGTGCTTAGGAAGGAAAAGTTATTTGCCAACCTTAAAAAGTGCACCTTTTGCATTGATAAAGTTATTTTCCTTGGTTTTATTGTGAGTGGTCATGGTATTGAGGTTGATGAGGAGAAGGTGAAGGCTATTCAAGAATGGCCAACGCCTAAAAGTGCTTCGAGGTAAGGAGTTTTCATGGTTTATTTGGATTTTATAGAAGATTTGTGAAAAACTTCTCTACCATTCTTTGCTCCATTGAGGTGAAATTATTAAAAAGGATGTTGGGTTTAAATGGGGAAAGGAACAAGAACTTGCTTTTAATACTTTGAAAGATAAATTGTGTTCTGCTCCTATTCTTGTTTTGCCTAATTTTGATAAAACCTTTGAAATAGAATGTGATGTACGGGATCGGTATAGGTGCTTTGTTTTGATGCAGAAAACGTCCCATTGCATTCTTCAGTGAGAAGCTGAATGGAGCTCAACTTAGGTACTCAACCTATGACAAAGAGCTATATGCTTTAGTTCGAGCCTTAGAGGTGTGGCAACACTACTTGCTGTCCAAAGAGTTCGTGATTCATCTTGATCATGAATCTCTCAAGCACTTAAAGGGACAAGGTAAGTTGAATAAGAGGCATGCTAAATGGGTTGAGTTTATTGAGACTTTTCCATATGTGATCTCTTATAAGCAAGGGAAAGAGAATGTGGTTGCTTGATGCTTTATCTAGAAGGTATGCTTTAATCACTACACTTACCACTAAGTTGTTAGGATTTGAGCATTTGAAAGAATTGTATGCTCTTGATTACGATTTCTACGATATTTATCTTTGCATGTGAACATGGTGCATTTAACAAATTCTATAGGCATGAAGGTTTTTCTGTTTAGTGGTAATAGGATTTGTGTACCTGTTTGCTCATAGAGAGTTGCTTGTTAGAGAATCACATAGTGGTGGTTTAATGGGTCATTTTGGTGTGCATAAAACTTTAGATGTATTATCTGAGCATTTTTATTGGCCACACATGCGAAAAGATGTTGAAAGAATTTGTGCTAAATGCATTGCATGTAAACAGGCTAAATCTAAGTCTATGCCACATGGTTTATACACACCTTTGCCTGTTCCTACTCATCCGTGGGTTGATATATCTATGGATTTTGTGCTTGGATTGCCTAGAACTAGGAAGGGTAGAGACAGCATTTTTGTTGTAGTAGACAGATTTAGTAAAATGGCTCACTTTATTGCATGCCATAAAACTGATGATGCAACAAACATTGCTGATTTGTTCTTTAGAGAAGTGGTGCGTTTACATGGTGTCCCTAGGACCATTGTTTCTGATCGTGATGTGAAGTTCCTGAGTCATTTTTGGAAAGTGTTGTGGGGTAAATTAGGAACTAAATTGTTATATTCTACTACTTGTCACCCACAAACTGATGGTCAAACTGAAGTGGTGAATAGGACTTTAGGGACTTTATTGCGTCTTTGATTGTTAGTAAGAATTTGAAAACTTGGGAAGATTGTTTGCCTTTCATTGAGTTTGCATATAATAGAACCATTCATTCTTCTATGAGGTTTTCTCCTTTTGAGCTTGTGTATGGCTTTAATCCTTTAACTGCTTTAGACTTGATGCCTTTACCTTTGAGTGATCTTGTTAGCTTAGATGGTGATGAGAGGGTGAGAAGGTTAAAGCAATGCACTTGAAGGCACGTGAGTTGATTGAAAAGAAAACAAGGTGGCGACTCAAAGAGTTAACAAGGCCGCAAACAAGTTGTCTTTGAACCTGGTGATTGGGTTTGGATTCATTTAAGGAAGGATAGGTTTCCCACTCATAGGAAATCTAAACTTGACTCAAGGGGTGATGGTCCATTTCAAGTGATGGAGAGGATCAATGATAATGCTTACAAGATTGACCTTCCGGGTGAGTATAATGTTTCACTACTTTTAATGTTTCGACCTTTCTCCTTTTGATATGGATGCATTCGAGGACTAATCTTTTTGAGGAGGAGGGAATGATCGTGCTCAGGAGGACAAAGTGGACATTCTAGCATGAGGGGCCAAGATGGAAATTTTACCATGCAGAGGGACCAATCACACGAGCAAGAGCGAAGAGATTAAGAGAAGACTTTGGGAACTTGGCTAAAGCAATTGTGGAAGAGATGTATCAAGAATGGGCCAAAGAGACCAAGATGCCAACTCATACTAATGGACAACCCAAGATCTTGTTATTTGCTGCGAATTGGGCTTAGAAGCTTATTTTGGCCATATTGGGCCATTATCCTATTTTGGTCTTGTTTAGTTAGTTTAAGTATTTAGGACATCTAAACTTTTAGTTATTTTATTTGGCCCATGTTTTATGTTTTATGTTTTATATTTTATGTTTTATGTTTTATCCAACCCAATTCATATTATTTAGTATCAGAACACTTCTTATTGGGCTTGGACTTAGTTTAAGTGTCTAACCTAGTGTAAGAGGTTATAAATACCTCAAGGAACACATTGTTTAGGAGTTTTGATTAATTGAAATTCTGTTTTGTTTTCTTTCAAGAAAACAGTTCCTTTGTGTGCAAGTGAGGTGAGTGATTTGCTTTGCTTGTTGCATCAAGAAATTGAGAGAATTCATCCTAAGGTAAGTTCCTTGTGATATTCAATCAATTTCTGTTCTATCTTTTCCCTGTTATCTACGTTTCCAAGGACAGGTTTCTTGGGGGTTTAGTAGGGAGGGTCTTTATTCTAAGTCTTGTTTTCTATCAAGTGTGTGCCTGGGGTTTCGGGATCTTTATATCCATGGGGTTCCTCCTCATCAGAAACCAAATCCCTAAGGAATCAGACTTGCTTACAATCAATTGGAAAAGGAACATCAAGGAGGATGAGAAACGAATTCCATTTGGATTAAGACTTGATTCCATTCAATGCCCAAAAGAACTTGAAGAAGACTGAGAAACCAATTCCTTATGGAATAAAGCTTGCTTGCAATCAAATGCAAAAGGAACATAATGGAGAATGAGAAACAAATTCCTTAAGGAATAAGACTTGCTTCCAATCAATTGCAAAAGGAACATAAAGGAGAATGAGAAACCAATGCCTTTTGGATTAAGGCTAAATTCCACTCAATGCCCAAAAGACCTTCAAGCAGAATGAGAAACCAATTCCTTTTGGACTAAGAGTTGTTTCCATTCAATGCCCAAAATAACTTAAAGAAGAATGAGAAACCAACTCCTTAAGGAATAAGACTTGCTTCCAATCTATTGCAAAAGTAACATAAAGGAGAATGATAAACCAATTCCTTAGGGAATAAGACTTGCTTACAATCAATTACAAAAGGAACATAATGGAGAATGAGAAATGAATTCGTTTTGGATTAAGAATTGATTCCATTCAATGCCCAAAAGAACTTAAAGAAGAATGAGAAACCAATTCCTTATGGAATAAGGCTTGCTTCCAATCAAATGCAAAAGGAACATAATGGAGATTGAGAAATGAAGTCGTTTTGGATTAAGAATTAATTCCATTCAATGCCAAAAAGAACTTAAAGAAGAATGAGAAACCAACTCCTTAAGGAATAAGACTTGCTTCCAATCTATTGCAAAAGGAACATAAAGGAGAATGAGAAACCAATTCCTTTTGGATTAAGAATTGATTCCATTCAATGCCCAAAAGAACTTAAAGAAGAATGAGAAACCAATTCCTTAAGGAAGAAGACTTGCTTTCAATAGAATGCAAGAGGAACAGAAAGGAGATAAGAAACCAATTCCTTAAGGATGAAGACTTGCTTCCAATCAATTGCAAAAGGAACACAAAGGAGAATGAGAAACCAATTCCTTTTGGATTAAGACTTGATTCCATTCAATGCCCAACAGAACTTAAAGCAGAATGAGAAACCAATTCCTTTTGGACTAAGAGTTGTTTCCATTCAATGCCCAAAATAACTGAAAGAAGAATGAGAAACCAACTCCTTAAGGAATAAGACTTGCTTCCAATCTATTACAAAAGGAACATAAAGGAGAATGGGAAACCAATTCCTTAGGGAATAAGACTTCCTTACAATCAATTACAAAAGGAACATAATGGAGAATGAGAAACCAATTCCTTTTGGATTAAAAATTGATTCCATTTAATGCCAAAAAGAACTTAAAGAATAACGAGAAACCAATTCGTTAAGGAAGAAGAGTTGCTTCCAATAGAATGCAAACGGAACATAAAGGAGAATGAGAAACCAATTCCTTAAGGATTAAGACTTGCTTCCAATCAATTGCAAAAGGAACGTAAAGGAGAATGAAAAACCAATTCCTTTTGGATTAAGACTTGATTCCATTCAATGCCCAACAGAACTTAAAGCAGAATGAGAAACCAATTCCTTTTGGACTAAGACTTGTTTTCATTCAATGCCCAAAATAACTTAAAGAAGAATGAGAAACCAACTCCTTATGGAATAAGACTTGTTTCCAATCTACTGCAAAAGGAACATGAAGGAGAATGAGAAACCAGCTCCTTTTGGATTAAGACTTGATTCTATTCAACGCCCAAAAAGACTTAAAGAAGAATGAGAAACTAATTCTTTAAGGAATAAGACTTGCTTCCAATCAAATGCAAAAGCAACAGAAAGGAGAAAGAGAAACCAAATCCTTAAGGAATAAGACTAGCTTACAATCAATTGGAAAAGGAACATAAAGGAGAATGAGAAACGAATTCCTTTTGGATTAAGACTTGATTCCATTCAATGCCCAAAAGAACTTAAAGAAGAATGAGAAACCAATTCCTTATGGAATAAGGCTTGCTTCCAATCAAATGCAAAAGGAACATAATGGAGAATGAGAAACAAATTCCTTAAGGAATAAGACTAGCTTCCAATCAATCACAAAAGGAACATAAAGGAGAATGAGAAACCAATTCCTTTTGGATTAAGAATTGATTCCATTCAATGCCCAAAAGAACTTAAAGAAGAATGAGAAACCAATTCCTTTAGGAAGAAGACTTGTTTTCAATAGAATGCGAAAGGAACAGAAAGGAGATAAGAAACCAATTCCTTAAGGATGAAGACTTGCTTCCAATCAATTGCAAAAGGAACATAAAGGAGAATGAGAAACCAATTCCTTTTGGATTAAGACTTGATTCCATTCAATGCCCAACAGAACCTAAAGCAGAATGAGAAACCAATTCCTTTTGGACTAAGAGTTGTTTCCATTCAATGCCCAAAATAACTTAAAGAAGAATGAGAAATCAACTCCTTAAGGAATAAGACTTGCTTCCAATCTATTACAAAAGGAACATAAAGGAGAATGAGAAACCAATTCCTGAAGGATTAAGACTTGCTTCCAATCAATTGGAAAAGGAACATAAAGGAGAATGAAAAATCAATTCCTTTTGGATTAAGACTTGATTCCATTCAATGCCCAACAGAACTTAAAGCAGAATGAGAAACCAATTCCTTTTGGACTAAGACTTGTTTTCATTCAGTGCCCAAAATAACTTAAAGAAGAATGAGAAACCAACTCCTTATGGAATAAGACTTGATATGAGCTCAGGAGGGCAAATTGGACATTCCAGCACTAACGGGCAAGATGGGAATTTTAACATGCCCGTGGGACCTATTACAAGAGCAAGAGCAAAGATGCTGAAAGAAAGCTTTGGGAACTTAGCCAAGTCATTTGTGGAAGAGATGCATCAAGAATGGGCTAAGGAAGAGAAGACAAAGCTAAATGGGCCACCTAGTGAAAGCGGGCAGCCCATATCTCTAAGTGTGGCACAATAAGATTAAAATGTATTATGTCCGTAATTGGGCCAAGTTTTATTTAATTATCCTTTTTAGTTTTCTTTAGAAGACATTTAGTTATTTTGAGGTGTTTTATTTAGCCCAATTGTTTGTTTTGCAAGTTGGGCCTTTTCTAGTGGGCTAGGTTTAATTTAACCTAATGTAAGAGGTATAAATACCTCATAAACATGTGTAGCAGCAGGATTTCTCATTATTGAATTACATTTCTGGTTTCTTCTAAGAAACTCTCAATTGTGTGCAAGTGAGGAGTGATCATCTTTACTTGTTGCATCAAGAAACTGAATAGACTATTACAAAGGTAAATTTTCTTGTGATATTTGTTCAGTTTTATCTTTCTTATCCCAATTATCTACGTTTCTAAGAACGGGTTTCTTAGGGGTTTAGTAGGGAGGGTGTTTATCCTATTGCTTGTCTCCTATCAAAGTGTGTGTTGGGGTTTGGGATCGTTATATCCTTGGGGTTCATCATTTGGTATCAGAGCCAGTGTAGATAAATTCCTATTTATCTGCGTTTTTATTGGCTGCATTTTGTCCTTTTTTCTGTTGCAGGTTTTCCTTTCTTTGTTCCAATTTTTTTTTTCTGTTCTCATTGTTACATTGTCTCTGTTTACTATTTTGTGTTTGGATAAAAAAAATGAAAAAAAAAAGAAAAACGTGAAAAAAAAATAGTGTCTGCAGAATTCATTAGAAAACAAAAAACGCAAAAAAAAAAAAAGAAAAAACGAAAAAAAAACTGCAGAATTTGAATTGTTTTAATCCACAATTGAAACCAGTTTTGGTGTGATTCTTGTCTTGTTTTCTTCTGTCACCACTTTCTTTGGTTCCAATCTTGTGTTTTCTTGGCACATTCTTGATCTTAATTTGCAGCAGCTTTCCTTCATTTGTTAGTGTCTATTTCTTTCTTGCTGGTTTTGCATTTCCTTTGGTCCTCAACTAGAGTTTTCTTTTCTTTGGTTTATCATTCATTTTCTGTCCCAAATATTGCTTGTGAATTTGAGTTTGTTTTGGTTTGTTTAATTTCAAGTGCAACAACCAAAAGTAGTCAAAAGAGGTAAAGGCAAGACTGTTGAGTTCAAAAGAGGGTAAAAGCCTGAATTGAGTGCAAACACGAGTGCCCCAAATTTCTCGAATGAAAACACGTGAGAGAGTGAACTGTGAGGTTACTTTATTAACACTTTGCAGGTTATTTGCAATGGCTGAAGAGGAAGCTCCCATGACACCAGATATGAAGGTGATATACCAAGCCTTTGTTTCTCAATTTGAAATTGAATAGTAGACTTGATGATATGGATGAATGGAGAAGGAAGTGACACAAGCTATCTCAGAGAGTAGTAGACGGGGTGATCAGAGGCATAGACGAAATCACAATGATTTCAATCGTGAGCCATATGAGGAGGAATCTGATGGAGTGAATCAGTTAGAAATAGGAGAGCTAGGAACCGAGGAAGACAAGATAGCAACATTAATGCCATAAAAATGCCAATTCCTCCATTCAAGGGAAGAAAGCGATCTTTGAAGCCTACTTAGAATGGGAAAGGAAAGTTGAGATGATCTTTGCATGCCATTATTATCTTGAAGAGAAGAAAGTGAGATTGGCTGCAGTGGAGTTTTCAGATTATGCACTAGTTTGGTGGGATGAGCTAATGAAGTCTAGAAGGAGGAATGGTGAGCGGCCTATTGAGACTTGGGAAGAGATGAAGCAAGTGATGAAGAAAAGATTTGTACCTTCTTATTATTACAGGGAGGTGCACCAGAAATTACATAGGCTCACACAAGGTTCTAAATCGGTGGAGGATTACCACAAAGAGATGGAGATGCTCATGATCAAGGCCAACATAGAGGAGGACATGGAAGTGACTATGGCACGATTTATGGGTGGTCTAAACAAAGAAATTGCAGATGTGGTGGAATTACAGCATTATGTGGAGATGGATGATTTGGTTAGCATGGCAATGAAGGTGGAGAAGCAACAAAATCAAAGGAGGGCAGCCAAAGCATTTTCCAATTCCAACTCAAAGTGGAGTTCTAAATGGCGAAAATATGAGGACACCAAGAAGAATAAAGGTTCAGATTCCAAGGAAAAGAGGCTAGATACAACAAAGAAGAAAGGTAGTTCTAACTCATCTTCTTCTATTGCTAATTCTAGACATAGAGATATCAAATGCTTCAAATGTCAAGGTTTGGGTCATTATGCATCCGATTGCCCAAACAAAAGGATGATGGTGATTAGGGGTGGAGAAGTTGTTTCGAACTGATGATGGTAATGTGTCCGATGCGAGTGATAGTATGCCACCTTTGGAGGATTGTTACGATCTTTGATGAGCATGTGGAGTATGCTGTGCATGGTGAGTCTCTTGTTGCTAGGCGTGCATTGAATTTGCAAGTTAAGGAAGACAGTTTGGAGCAAAGAGAAAATATATTCCACACCAGGTGCTTAGTTGGTGGAAAGGTATGTAGCTTGATCATTGATGGTGGAAGTTGTACTAGTGTTGCGAGTACTACTTTAGTTGAGAAGCTAGGGTTGAAGTGTGATAAGCATCCTAATCCATATAGGTTGCAGTGGTTGAATGATAGTGGAGAGGTGAAAGTTACTAGACAGGTTGTGGTTGCATTTTCTATTGGAAATATTGTGATGAAGTGGTGTGTGATGTAGTACCCATGCAAGCTAGTCACTTATTATTGGGGAGACCATGGCAATTTGATAGGCGTGTGCAACATGATGGGTTCAAGAACAGGTATTCCTTTGAGCATAATGGTCACAAGTTCACGCTTGCTCCATTATCGCCCAAAGAGGTGTATCTTGATCAAGTAAAACTTCAACAATCTTCTCTTGGGAATTTAGAAAGTAAGGCAAAAGAAAAAGAAGAGAGAAAAGAGACCATGAGAGAAAAGAAAAAAGATAAGGGCCCAATGGTGAGTGAAAAGAAAGGAAAGAATCTGAATAGTGAGAAGAAAGAGCTGAGTGAAAGAAAAGAAAAGAGTGAGAAAAATGAAGAAACTGAAAGAATTGAGAGAAAAATATGTTTCTATGCAAAGGAGAGGGATTTGAAAGGTGCTTTTCTAGGCAAGAGAGCAATGGTTATGATAAGGTTTAGGGAGGTTTTTCTTACTGAAATTAACTTTAACCCAAATTTGCCTAGTAGATTTGTTTCTTTGTTGCAAGAATTTGAAGATGTTTTCCCTGATGAGGTGCCAACTGGATTACCACCATTGAGAGGGATTGAGCACCAAATTGACTTCATGCCCGGGGCTAGCATTCCAAATAGGCCAGCCTATAGAAGTAATCCTGAGGAGACAAAGGAGCTTCAAAGGCAAGTGGATGAGCTACTAGCAAAAGGGTACGTGAAGGAAAGCATAAGTCCATGTGCTGTTCCAGTTTTGTTGGTTCCAAAGAAAGATGGCACTTGGAGGATGTGTGTGGATTGTCGCGTAATTAACAAGATAACAGTAAAGTATCGCCATCCTATCCCTAGGCTAGATGACATGCTTGATGAGTTGAATGGTGCATGCATATTCACTAAAATTGATTTGAAAAGTGGGTATCACCAAATTAGAATGAAACCAGGGGATGAGTGGAAGACTGCATTTAAAACAAAATATGGTCTTTATGAGTGGTTGGTTATGCCTTTTGGGTTAACTAATGCACCTAGTACTTTCATGCACTTAATGAACCATGTTTTGAGGGATTTCTTGGGGAAGTTTGTGGTTGTTTATTTTGATGATATTCTAATTTATGGCAATTGTTTGGATGAACACATATTGCATGTTAAGGCTATTTTAGAAGTTCTTAGGAAGGAGAGATTGTATGCCAACCTTAAGAAGTGCACATTTTGCATGGATAGAGTTGTGTTTCTTGGTTTTGTTGTGAGTGCACGTGGTATTGAGGTTGATGAGGAGAAGGTGAAGGCTATTCGAGAATGGCCAATGCCTAAGAGTGTTTCTGAGGTAAGGAGTTTTCATGGTTTAGCTGGGTTTTATAGGAGATTTGTGAAAAATTTCTCTACCATTGCTGCTCCTTTAACTGAAAATGTTAAAAAGGATGTTGGGTTTAAATGGGGACAGGAACAAGAACTTGCTTTTACCACTTTGAAAGAAAAATTGTGTTCTGCTCCTATTCTTGTTTTGCCTAATTTTGATAAGACTTTTGAAGTAGAATGTGATGCTTCTGGGATTGGTATAGGTGCTTTGTTTTGATGCAGGAAAAACGTCCCATTGCATTCTTCAGTGAGAAGTTGAATGGAGCTCAACTCAAGTATTCTACCTATGACAAGGAGCTATATGCCTTGGTTCGAGCTTTGGAGGTTTGGCAACATTATTTGCTACCCAAAGAGTTCGTGATTCACACTGATCATGAGTCTTTGAAGCACCTAAAAGGTCAATGTAAGTTGAACAAAAGACATGCCAAATGGGTGGAATTCATTGAGACCTTTCCATATGTGATTGCTTATAAGCAAGGAAAAGATAATGTAGTTGCTGATGCTTTATCTAGGAGATATGCTTTAATTACTACACTTTCTTCTAAGTTGTTAGGATTTGAACACCTGAAATATTTATATACAACTGACTCTGATTTTGCTAATATATATACTACATGTGAAAAGGGTGTGTTTAACAAGTTCTATAGGCATGAAGGTTTTCTATTTTGTGGCAATAGAATTTGTGTGCCTATTTGCTCAACTAGAGAATTGCTTGTTAGGGAATCACATTGTGGTGGATTGATGGGTCATTTTGGTGTGCATAAGACTTTGGATGTGTTGTCTGAACATTTTTATTGGCCTCGCATGCGAAAAGATGTTGAGAGAATTTGTGCTAGATGCATTGCATGTAAACAAAGCTAAATCTAAGTCTATGCCACATGGTTTGTATACACCCTTACCTATTCCTACTCATCCTTGGATTGACATATCCATGGATTTTGTGCTTGGATTGCCTAGAACTAGGAAGGGTAGAGATAGCATTTTTGTTGTAGTGGATGTATTTAGTAAAATGGCTCACTTTATTGCATGCCATAAAACTGATGATGCAACAAATATTGCTGAATTGTTCTTTAGAGAAGTTGTGCGTTTGCATGGTGTCCCTAGAACTATTGTTTTTGACCGTGATGTGAAGTTTTTGAGTCATTTTTGGAAAGTGTTGTGGGGTAAGTTGGGAACAAAATTGCTTTATTCTACTACTTGTCACCCACAAACTGATGGTCAAACTGAAGTGGTGAATAGAACTTTAGGGACTTTATTGCGTGCAGTTGTTGGGAAGAATTTGAAAACTTGGGAAGATTGTTTGCCTTTTATTGAGTTTGCTTATAATAGGACTATACATTCTTCTACAGGGTTTTCTCCATTTGAGATTGTGTATGGTTTTAATCCTTTAACTGTTTTGGATTTAATGCCTTTGCCTTTGAGTGATATTGTTAGTTTAGATGGTGAAAGCAAGGCTGAAAAGGTTAAAGAGATGCACATGAAGGCACGTGAGATGATTGAGAAGAGAAGCAGATTGATAGCCCAAAAGAGTGAATAAGGGCCGTAAACAAATTGTGTTTGAACCTGGTGATTGGGTTTGGGTTCATTTGCGAAAAGAGAGGTTTCCTACTCAAAGGAAATCCAAGCTTGATGCTAGGGGAGATGGTCCATTTCAAGTGCTAGAGAGGATCAATGACAATGCATATAAGATTGACCTCCCAGGTGAGTACAATGTTTCAGCTACTTTTAATGTTTCTGACCTTTCTCCATTTGATATGGATGCAGATTCGAGGACGAATCTTTTTGAGGAGGGAGGGAATGATACGAGCTCAGGAGGGCAAATTGGACATTCCAACACTAAAGGGCAAGATTGGAATTTTAACATGCCCGTGGGACCTATTACAAGAGCAAGAGCAAAGATGCTGAAAGAAAGCTTTGGGAACTTAGCCAAGTCATTTGTGGAAGAGATGCATCAAGAATGGGCTAAGGAAGAGAAGACAAAGCTAAATGGGCCACCTAGTGAAAGCGGGCAGCCCATATCTCTAAGTGTGGCACAATAAGATTAAAATGTATTATGTCCGTAATTGGGCCAAGTTTTATTTAATTATCCTTTTTAGTTTTCTTTAGAAGACATTTAGTTATTTTGAGGTGTTTTATTTAGCCCAATTGTTTGTTTTGCAAGTTGGGCCTTTTCTAGTGGGCTAGGTTTAATTTAACCTAATGTAAGAGGTATAAATACCTCATAAACATGTGTAGCAGCAGCTTTCTCATTATTGAATTACATTTTCTGGTTTCTTCTAAGAAACTCTCAATTGTGTGCAAGTGAGGAGTGATCATCTTTACTTGTTGCATCAAGAAACTGAATAGACTATTACAAAGGTAAATTTTCTTGTGATATTTGTTCAGTTTCATCTTTCTTATCCCAATTATCTACGTTTCTAAGAACGGGTTTCTTAGGGGTTTAGTAGGGAGGGTGTTTATCCTATTGCTTGTCTCCTATCAAAGTGTGTGTTCGGGGTTTCGGGATCGTTATATCCTTGGGGTTCCACATCAAGACTTGTTTCCAATCTACTGCAAAAGGAACATGAAGGAGAAGGAGAAACCAGTTCCTTTTGGATTAAGACTTGATTCTATTCAACGCCCAAAAAAACTTAAAGAAGAATGAGAAACCAATTCTTTAAGGAATAAGACTTGCTTCCAATCAAATGCAAAAGCAACATAAAGGAGAATGAGAAACCAAATCCTTAAGGAATAAGACTAGCTTACAATCAATTGGAAAAGGAACATAAAGGAGAATGAGAAACGAATTCCTTTTGGATTAAGACTTGATTCCATTCAATACCCAAAAGAACTTAAAGAAGAATGAGAAATCAATTCCTTATGGAATAAGGCTTGCTTCCAATCAAATGCAAAAGGAACATAAAGGAGAATGAGAAACAAATTCCTTAAGGAATAAGACTTGCTTCCACTCAATTGCAAAAGGGACATAAAGGAGAATGAGAAACCAATGCCTTTTGGATTAAGGCTTGATTCCACTCAATGCCCAAAAGAACTTACAGCAGAATGAGAAACCAATTCCTTTTGGACTAAGAGTTGTTTCCATTCAATGCCCAAAATAACGTAAAGAAGAATGAGAAACCAACTCCTTAAGTAATAAGACTTGCTTCCAATCTATTGCAAAAGGAACATAAAGGAGAATGATAAACCAATTCCTTCGGGAATAAGACTTGCTTACAATCAATTACAAAAGGAACATAATGGAGAATGAGAAATGAATTCGTTTTGGATTAAGAATTGATTCCATTCAATGCCCAAAAGAACTTAAAGAAGAATGAGAAACCAATTCCTTAAGGAATAAGGCTTGCTTCCAATCAATTGCAAAAGGAACATAATGGAGAATAAGAAATGAATTCGTTTTGGATTAAGAATTGAGTCCATTCAATGCCCAAAAGAACTTAAAGAAGAATGAGAAGCCAATTCCTTAAGGAATAAGGCTTCCTTCCAATCAAATGCAAAAGGAACATAGTGGAGACTGAGAAACAAATTCCTTAAGGAATAAGACTTGCTTCCAATCAATTGTACAAGGAACATAAAGGCGAATGAGAAACCAATTCCTTTTGGATTAGGCCTTGACACCATTCAATGCCCAAAAGAACCTAAACCAGAATGAGAAACTAATTCCTTTTGGACTGAGAGTTGTTTCCATTCAATGCCCAAAATAACTTAAAGAAGAATGAGAAACCAACTCTGTAAGGAATAAAGCTTGCTTCCAATCTATTGCAAGAGGAACATAAAGGACAATGAGAAACCAATTCCTTAGGGAAGAAGACTTGCTTACAATCAATTACAAAAGGAACATAATGGAGAATGAGAAACCAATTCCTTTTGGATTAAGAATTGATTCCATTCAATGCCCAAAAGAACTTAAAGAAGAATGAGAAACCAATTCCTTAAGGAAGAAGACTTGCTTTCAATAGAATGCAAAAGGAACAGAAAGGAGATAAGAAACCAATTCCTTAAGGATGAAGACTTGCTTCCAATCAATTGCAACAGGAACATAAAGGAGAATGAGAAACCAATTCCTTTTGGATTAAGACTTGATTCCATTCAATGCCCAACAGAACTTAAAGCAGAATGAGAAACCAATTCCTTTTGGACTAAGAGTTGTTTCCATTCAATGCCCAAAATAACTTAAAGAAGAATGAGAAATCAACTCCTTAAGGAATAAGACTTGCTTCCAATCTATTACAAAAGGAACATAAAGGAGAATGAGAAACCAATTCCTTAAGGATTAAGACTTGCTTCCAATCAATTGCAAAAGGAACATAAAGGAGAATGAAAAACTAATTCCTTTTGGATTAAGACTTCATTCCATTCAATGCCCAACAGAACTTAAAGCAGAATGAGAAACCAATTCCTTTTGGACTAAGACTTGTTTCCATTCAATGCCCAAAATAACTTAAAGAAGAATGAGAAACCAACTCCTTATGGAATAAGACTTGTTTCCAATCTACTGCAAAAGGAACGTGAAGGAGAATGAGAAACCAGTTCCTTTTGGATTAAGACTTGATTCTATTCAACGCCCAAAAAAACTTAAAGAAGAATGAGAAACCAATTCTTTAAGGAATAAGACTTGCTTCCAATCAAATGCAAAAGCAACATAAAGGAGAAAGAGAAACCAAATCCTTAAGGAATAAGACTTGCTTACAATCAATTGGAAGAGGAATATAAAGAAGAATGAGAAACCAATTCCGTTTGGATGAAGACTTGATTCCATTCAATGCCCAAAAGAACTTAAAGAATAATGAGAATCCAATTCCTTAAGGAATAATGATTGCTTCCAATCAAATGCAAAAGGAACATAACGGACAATGAGAAACAAATTCCTTAAGGAATAAGGCTTGCTTCCAATCAAATGCAAAAGGAACATAATGGAGAATGAGAAACAAATTCCTTAAGGAATAAGACTTGCTTCTAATCAATTGTACAAGGAACGTAAAGGAGAATGAGAAACCAATTCCTTTCGGATTAAGACTTGATTATATTCAATGCCCAAAGAACTTAAAGAAGAATGAGAAAACAATTCTTTAAGGATAAGACTTGCTTCCAGTCAAATGCAAAAGCAACATAAAGGAGAATGAGAAACCAAATCCTTAAGGAATAAGACTGGCTTACAATCAACTGGAAAAGGAACATAAAGGAGAATGAGAAGCCAATTCCTTTTGGATTAAGACTTGATTCCATTCAATGCCCAAAAGAACTTAAAGAAGAATGAGAAACCAATTCCTTATAGAATAAGGCTTGCTTCCAATCAAATGCAAAAGGAACATAATGGAGAATGAGAAACAAATTCCTTAAGGAATAAGACTTGCTTCCAATCAATTGCACAAGGAACATAAAGGCAAATGAGAAACCAATTCCTTTTGGATTAAGACTTGATTCCATTCAATGCCCAAAAGAACTTAAGGCAGAATGAGGAACCAATTCCTTTTGGACTAAGAGTTGTTTCCATTCAATGCCCAAAATAACTTAAAGAAGAATGAGAAACCAACTCCTTAAGGAATAAGACTTGCTTCCAATCTATTGCAAAAGGAACATAAAGGAGAATGAGAAACCAATTCCTTAGGGAATATGACTTGCTTACCATCAATTACAAAAGGAACATAATGGAGAATGAGAAACCAATTCCTTTTGGATTAAGAATTGATTCCATTCAATGCCCAATAGAACTTAAAGAAGAATGAGAAACCAATTCCTTAAGGTAGAAGACTTGCTTTCAATAGAATGCAAAAGGAACAAAAAGGAGATAAGAAACCAATTCCTTAAGGATGAAGACTTGCTTCCAATCAATTGCAAAAGGAACATAAAGGAGAATGAGAAACAAATTCCTTTTGGATTAAGACTTGATTCCATTCAATGCCCAACAGAACTTAAAGCAGAATGAGAAACCAATTCCTTTTGGACTAAGACTTGTTTCCATTCAATGCCCAAAATAACTTAAAGAAGAATGAGAAACCAACTCCTTATGGAATAAGACTTGTTTCCAACCTACTACAAAATGAACATGAAGGAGAATGAGAAACCAATTCCTTTTGGATTAAGACTTGATTCTATTCAACGCCCAAAAGAACTTAAAGAAGAATGAGAAACCAATTCTTTAAGGAATAAGACTTGCTTCCAATCAAATGCAAAAGCAACATAAAGGAGAAAGAGAAACCAAATCCTTAAGGAATAAGACTGGCTGACAATCAATTGGAAAAGGAACATAAAGAAGAATGAGAAACCAATTCCTTTTGGATTAAGACTTGATTCCATTGAATGCCCAAAATAACTTAAAGAAGAATGAGAAACCAATTCCTTATGGAATAAGGCTTGCTTCCAATCAAATGCAAAAGGAACATAATGGAGAATGAGAAACAAATTCCTTAAGGAATAAGACTTGCTTCCAATCAATTGCAAAAGGAACATAAAGGAGAATGAGAAAGCAATTCCTTTTGGATTAAGACTTGATTCTATTCAACGCCCAAAAGAACTTAAAGAAGAATGAGAAACCAATTCTTTAAGGAATAAGACTTGCTTCCAATCAAATGCAAAAGCAATATAAAGGAGAATGAGAAACCAAATCCTTAAGGAATAAGACTTGCTTACAATCAATTGGAAAAGGAACATAAAGGAGAATGAGAAACCAATTCCTTTTGGATTAAGACTTCATTCCATTCAATGCCCAAAAGAACTTAAAGATGAATGAGAAACCAATTCCTTAAGGAATAACGCTTGCTTCCAATCAAATGCAAAAGGAACATAATGGAGAATGAGAAATAAATTACTTAAGGAATAAGACTTACTTCCAATCAATTGCAAAAGGAACATAAAGGAGAATGTGATAAGTGCATTTTATTCACTTATTTCATATTCTTTTCTATGCTCGTTCATAGCTTTAATCTTGTAAATATAATGATTTTATTTACTATTTGTGTTTTGTAGGAAAATAAAGCTTAAGGATGATTTTTGAGCTGAACAAGAGTAAAATGACTCAATTTGGAGCTAATTCAAGAAAATGCTAATAATTGACTACTGGACAGCATGAGCAGTATGTCTTTCCAAGGGCATAACTTTTTGGTCCGAAGTCAAAATGACATGATTCCACTTGAAAGTAGACATCCAGAGCTTTAATTTGACGCCAAGATCACTCAAAAAGTCCAACGGACCAGAGAGATTGAAGCTGCCAAACTTGGGCCTGGCGCTGACCCATCACTGCATTCAATGCAGTTTTGCTCAATTCAGTTCTCCCTTGATATAAGCCTAAATGGGATGATTCCAGAGCCAAAAATGATGCCCAAGATGTTAACTTTCCAATGGTGGTCGAATTACTCTCATCCAAGTCCATTTGGTCAATGAAATTTACATGTGAAGTAGAGCTGCCAGAAAAAACCGAAACTGTCAATTTTGATTAATGAATGGTGGGCCAATTGAGTTCAATTCATTTGTGGGTTTTCATTGTCTGATTATAGGCTGTTAGAAACTTAAGTATCAGAATTATTTCTGATAATCACCAAGGCTTTGTGAGAATGTAACCTATGAAGCTAGTTTAATGTGGAGTTACAATTGGAGCAATTACAATTTGGATGGCGGAGATTACATTTTGACAAGAGACCAGCAGCCAGAAAGAGGAGAGACAGATGAGCTTTTTGGCTAGAGAGAGAAATTTTCGTGGAGAGAGAAGGAGGTTTCAGCCACTCATCCTTAGAAACCATAGTTACAATATTGGAGTTGGGAAGTGACATTTTCATCAAGCTTGTAGCTGTGAAGATCACTTTTTGCTGCTCTTTAGGGATTTAATTGAGGACAAGAAGAAGAGATAGGTGCTGAAGATTAGAGTTTGGGCAACTTTGCTTTCACCCTTTAGTCTGCACATGTTTTCTTTCTTTCTTAACTCGTGTCATGTATTCTTCAATTTGTGATATGGTTTTCTTTAGAATGTTAGGCTAAGTTATTTTCATGGTTATGGGTGAACTTTGAACCCTAAATTATCATGTAATTAATTGATTTTCAGACCTCTATTTTCCTGAAGAGTTGATTATATTCTCCTACTCACTTCATGATTATGGTAGTAATGTGACATGTTTGGATTGGCCACCCTTATATTTCATGTTATGGCTGATTGCTAGATTTAGGATTATGATGTTCATTATCCTTTATCCATATGTAGTAACTTGTGTGCAAACTTAATGGTCAAGTTTTGATTGTATGCAAGGGAGAATATAACCTAAGTCACTTAGTCCTATGTTAGAGACCAAAACTTAGATCAATCTGTCCTTCTAGTTGCAATTGTTAATTGAACTTAGTGGATATTCCCTATGTCAATTAGTGATTAGAATAGGTTAATGGATGTTCCTTAATCTATTTAAAAGAAGGTAGGTAATAGAATGTTTCGTTGCCTAAGATTGGTAACTATAAAAGGAGAATTGGAGGCTGAAATTGAGAACTAATTGCATGATATAATTTAGTGGGGAAAAGGGATCCCATAACCAGTTTTAATTGATTTCAACAGAACAACATCATTTGCTCTTGTTTATTTTTTTTTTTATTTTCGTGCAATTTTTGTTTGATTTATAGAAACAACCAACCCCCACCATTTTGTGTTACTTTGTCTTTTTAGAGTTTATTAGAATCAAAATCTAAAAGAAGCTAAATAATTAAATTAATTCAATTCCTAGTGGATTGACCCTTTGCTCAATACTAAACTAGTTTTTCCTAAACAAAGCAAAGGTTTTTAGTTTGGTAGTTTAACGACATATCAGAATGAGAAACCAATTCCTTTTGGATTAAGACTTGATTCCATTCAATGGCCAAAAGAACTTAAAGCAGAATGAGAAACCAATTCCTTTTGGACTAAGAGTTGTTTCCATTCAATGCCCAAAATAACTTCAAGAAGAATGAGAAATCAACTCCTTAAGGAATAAGACTTGCTTCCAATCTATTACAAAAGGAACATCAAGGAGAATGAGAAACTAATTCCTTAGGGAATAAGACTTGCTTACAATCAATTACAAAAGGAACATAATGGAGAATGAGAAACCAATTCGTTTTGGATTAAGAATTGATTCCATTCAATGCCCAAAAGAACTTAAAGAAGAATGAGAAACCAATTCCTTAAGGAATAAGGCTTGCTTCCAATCAAATGCCAAAGGAACATAATGGAGAATGAGAAACAAATTCCTTAAGGAATAAGACTTACTTCCAATCAATTGCACAAGGAATATAAAGGCGAATGAGAAACCAATTCCTTTTGGATTAAGACTTGATTCCATTCAATGCCCAAAAGAACTTAAAGCAGAATGAGAAACCAATTCCTTTTGGACTAAGAGTTGTTTCCATTCAATGCCTAAAATAACTTAAAGAAGAATGAGAAACCAACTCCTTAAGGAATAAGACTTGCTTCCAATCTATTGCAAAAGGAACATAAAGGAGAATGAGAAACCAATTCCTTAGGGAATAAGACTTGCTTACAATCAATTACAAAAGGAACATAATGGAGAATGAGCAACCAATTCCTTTTGGATTAAGAATTCATTCCATTCAATGCCCAAAAGAACTTAAAGAAGAATGAGAAACCAATTCCTTAACGAAGAAGACTTGCTTTCAATAGAATGCAAAAGGAACATAAAGGAGAATGAGAAACAAATTCCTTCAGGAATAAGACTTGCTTCCAATCAATTGCAAAAGGAACATAAAGGAGAATGAGAAACCAATTCCTTTTGGATTAAGACTTGATTCTATTCAACGCCCAAAAGAACTTAAAGAAGAATGAGAAACCAATTCTTTAAGGAATAAGACTTGCTTCCAATAAAAATGCAAAAGCAACATAAAGGAGAATGAGAAACCAATTCCTTTTGGATTAAGACTTGATTCCATTCAATGCCCAAAAGAACTTAAAGAAGAATGAGAAACCAATTCCTTAAGGAATAACGCTTGCTTCCAATCAAATGTAAAAGGAACATAATGGAGAATGAGAAACAAATTCCTTAAGGAATAAGACTTGCTTCCAATCAATTGGAAAAGGAACATAAAGGAGAATGAGAAACCAATTCCTTAGGGAATAAGACTTGCTTACAATCAATTACAAAAGGAACATAATGGAGAATGAGCAACCAATTCCTTTTAGATTAAGAATTGATTCCATTCAATGCCCAAAAGAACTTAAAGAAGAATGAGAAACCAATTCCTTAACGAAGAAGACTTGCTTTCAATAGAAAGCAAAAGGAACATAAAGGAGAATGAGAAACAAATTCCTTCAGGAATAAGACTTGCTTCCAATCAATTGCAAAAGGAACATAAGGGAGAATGAAAAACCAATTCCTTTTGGATTAAGACTTGATTCTATTCAACGCCCAAAAGAACTTAAAGAAGAATGAGAAACCAATTCTTTAAGAAATAAGACTTGCTTCCAATCAAATGCAAAAGCAACATAAAGGCGAAAGAGAAACCAAATCCTTAAGGAATAAGACTTGCTTACAATCAATTGGAAAATGAACATAAAGGAGAATGAGAAACCAATTCCTTTTGGATTAAGACTTGATTCCATTCAATGCCCAAAAGAACTTAAAGAAGAATGAGAAACCAATTCCTTAAGTAATAACGCTTGCTTCCTATCAAATGCAAAAGGAACATAATGGAGAATGAGAAATAAATTCCTTAAGGAATAAGACTTGCTTCAAATCAATTGGAAAAGGAAAATAAAGGA
>CM062522.1:36249608-36340783 GCA_031439585.1 Pterocarpus macrocarpus | reverse complement strand
CTAGATCCAAATCAAAGAGAGCCAAGGAAGCTTTGGGCCAAATGATTTCAAGTTTGTTTGAGGCAAAGCCCATTCAAGAAGATGAAGACCCAACACTAGTCCATTGCATTCACGCATTGGCTGAACAAGCTTAGTTATATCTTTGGGCTTGTTAATTTTAAGTTAGTAATAATGTAAGTGGGCTTGTAATTTCATATAGCCCATCACTTGTTTTTAGCTATTTAGTCTTTTACTCATTCTTACTATTGGGCTAAGTGTTGCAGCCCATTTGCTAAACTTTAGTTTCTTTTATAAACCTTTGTAAACACCTTTTCAAGGCAACTTTTGGCAAATAGAAATCAGAATACTTTTAGTAAAAGTGTCTCTTTGGTTCTTGCTTGAACCCTAGGTCTTATCAAGAGTTTCCAATTGCTCTTGTGGCGATCACCCTTGGCTTATCAATCATCCTTGATTGTGGCGCCCTCCAACCAATTCCATTCCTTATCTCTTCCATCTTTTTGTGTTTTTATTTCTCCTTGATTGAATTACAAACAAAATACACCAGAAATTAGGGGTTCATGGATAATGGATCATAACATTTGGTATCGTGAGCCAGCGTCTTCGAGTTGCAGAATTGGTCAGTTTTCTTTGTTTCATATCTTGAGTTTTCCGCATCATAATTCGGCGTTTCTTGGTCTTTTCTGAAGTTCAGAATCTCATCTTTCATCTCGCTTTTGAATCGTTGAAATCGGAATTTTGTAGCTCGAGATACAGCGAGTTTTTATTCGAACTCAGTCTAGTGCGATTTTTGCGATTTGTTTTCTTTGTTCTTGTTTGATTCATCCTTTTTACTTTGCTTAATTTCTTGATGTTCTTCTAACTTCCAATTCTGTCTTTGTTGATATTACATTGGATCAGTGGGTTAGAAAAAAAAAAAAAAGGTGCAGAATGTTCATCATATGTTCTTGATGTTCTTGGGAATTGTTTCATTCTAATCTTTCTAAGCTTTGTTAGTTTGATGTTTAGTTGTTAAATATGTGCTTGTTTTGATGTGATTCCAGTTGGTTTGTTCATCTACAATCATCAAGAGCAGATTGAAAAAAAAAAAAAAAAAAAAAACGCAGAATTTGCCAAAAAAAAAAAAAAAAAAAATTGGCTTGTTTCTTATTGTTCTTCAAACCTTTAGCTTGTTCTTGTCTTGTTTGGCCTCTGATTTGAGTGTGCTTGTCCTTGTTTAGTTTTTCTTGCTTGTCTCTTTTGGATCTTAAAAGTTTTGTCTTAGAGTTTTCTTTTGTTTGACCTCTTGTTTGTTTTGTGATTTGGCATAAGTGTTTTTTGGAGTTTCTCTTTGAGTTGACTTGTGATTCCATTTAAGAGCCTACAAGAGCACTTGAGTGGTAAAAGGCAAGAGAGCACCTTACACAAAAGCCTATTAGAGAGCAACAAACACGAGTGATACATCTCTAAGAGTGTAAACACGTGAGAAGTGTGGTGAGGTCCCATTACTTTCACTTTTGTTTTCTTTTACTTGAATGATGGCAAGAACAGGTGGTAGTGGTAGCCCTCCTCAGAAGGAAACAGCAGATTGTTAGTGGAGGCTATTACAGCTCAAATGGAAAAGGATGATGAGGGAGCATACAGAGGAGTTATATGTGAGAATTGAGCGGTTAGAAAATCAAGATCATCATGATGCTTGATGGAGGTAGAAGGAGGCTTGATGGAAGGAGGAGAAGAGATAATGAGGGTGATGCTAGGGAGGACAGAATTGAGGAGTAAAACTCAACATTCCCTCTTTTAAAGGGAAAAGTGATCCAGAGGTATACTTAGAGTGGGAGATGAAGATTGAGCAACTTTTTGCTTGCCACAACTATACTGAAGATAAAAAGGTGAAGGTGGCAGCCATGGAGTTCACAGATTATGCTCTCATTTGGTGGGATCAATTGCAAAAGGAGCGACTTAGATATGAAGAACCTTTGGTGGATACTTGGGTTGAAATGAAGAGGTTAATGAGGAGGAGATTTGTCCCTTCCTATTATCATAGAGACCTTCATAACAAGCTCCAAAGACTCACACAAGGTAGTAGGAGTGTTGATGAATATTACAAGGAGATGGAGGTGTCTTTGATTAGAGCCAATGTGAATGAAGATAGGGAGGCTACTATGGCACGCTAACAGAATGGGCTAAATAATGACATTAGAGATGTGGTTGAGCTACAAAATTATGTGGAGTTAGAGGAATTGGTACATCAAGCTACCAAAGTGGAGCAGCAACTTAAGAGAAAAGGTGCATTGAGGAGGAGCTCTTCTAATTTCAATTCTTCTAATTGGAAGGAAAGAAATAAGAAGGAGGGAGGTACTTCTTCTAGCAACACCACCTGCACCTCATAGAACTCCATTCAAGTCCCATGAGAGGCGTCAAAAGACAAGAAGTAGTGAGATAAAATGCTTCAAGTGTTTGGGGAGAGGACACATAGCATCCGAATGCCCAACCAAGAAGACTATGCTTCTCAAAGACAATGGAGAAATCACTAGTGAGTCCTCATCCGAATCAGCCCCAACTAGTGAGGATGAGTATGATGAGGAAATTGCACCCAAGGAGATTTGTTCATGGTGAGGAGGTTGTTGGGCAGCCAAGCAAATCTGATTTGGATGAAAGCCAAAGGGAAAATATTTTCCACACAAGGTGTATCATCCAAGGGAAGGTTTGTTCTTTAATTATTGATGGAGGGAGTTGCACTAATGTTGCTAGTGCAAGGATGGTCTCAAAACTGAATTTGGAGACTAAACCACATCCACGGCCATATAAGCTTCAATGGCTTAGTGAGGATGGTGAAATGATTGTAAGTAAGCAAGTGGAAGTGGAATTCTCCGTAGGGAAGTATGATGATGCAGTTTTGTGTGATGTGGTGCCTATGGAGGCTTGCCATTTACTTCTTGGTAGGCCTTGGCAATATGATAAGAAGGCTCTTCATGATGGGTTCACAAATAAGTTTTCATTTGTTCATAAAGAGCGCAAGACTATTCTTGCCCCTTTGTCTCCAAGAGAGGTTGGTGAGGATCAATCAAAAATGAGAGATAAAAAAAACAAGAAAAGAAAAAAAAAAGAGAGCGAAAAAAAAAAGGAAAAAGAGAGTGGAAAAATAGAGAAAAAATTGCAAAATCTGTTTATTAAAGAAAAAGAGGTGAAAAAGGCTATGCTCATGAAAAAGCCAATGCTTTTACTTTTGAGTAAAGAAAGTAAATTAAATGAAGCAAGTGCTACTAACTCTCTTCCTTGTGGAGTTTCATCTTTGTTGCAGGAATTTGGAGATGTCTTTCCCAAGGAGATACCTCGCGGTCTACCCCCTCTACGAGGCATAGAGCATCAAATTGATCTCATTCCAGGAGCTTCATTGCCTAATAGGCCAGCCTATAGGAGTAATCCTCAAGAGACGAAGGAGATTCAAAAGCAAGTTGAAGACTTGATGCAAAAGGGTGGAGTGCAAGAAAGCTTAAGTCCGTGTGCAGTTCCAGTCATTCTAGTGCCTAAGAAAGATGGAACTTGGAGGATGTGCACTGATTGTAGAGCCATCAATAACATCACGGTAAAGTATAGACATCCCATTCCTAGATTAGATGATTTGTTGGATGAATTGCATGGTGCCTGTGTGTTTTCTAAAATTGATCTTAAGAGTGGATATCATCGATTAGGATTAGAGATGGGGATGAATGGAAAAGCTGCTTTCAAAACCAAATATGGATTGTATGAATGGTTGGTCATGCCTTTGGATTAACAAATGCTCCTAGTACCTTCATGAGATTGATGAATCATGTGTTAAGGGAATTCTAGGAAAGTTTGTTGTGGTTTATTTTGATGACATTTTGATTTATAGCAAATCCTATGATGATCATCATGTGCATTTGAGGAGTGTTTTGGAAGCTCTTAGGCATGAGAAATTGTATGCCAACATGGAAAAATGTGTACTTTTGTACAGATCATGTGGTTTTTCTTGGTTTTGTTGTTAGCTCACAAGGAGTGCAGGTTGATCAAGAGAAGGTGAAAGCTATTCAAGAGTGGCCAACTCCTAAGAATGTTAGTGAGGTAAGAAGCTTTCATGGTTTAGCTAGTTTTTATAGGAGGTTTGTTAAAGATTTTAGTACATTGGCTGCACCTTTGAATGAAGTAATTAAAAGGCATGTGGGATTTAAATGGGGTGAAAAACAAGAGCAAGCTTTTGCTGCCCTCAAAGATAAATTAACTCATGCACCTATACTTGCATTGCCTAATTTTGCAAAATCTTTTGAGATTGAATGTGATGCATCTGGTGTGGGAATAGGGGCTGTTTTGATGCAAGATGGGCACCCAATTGCTTATTTTAGTGAAAAATTAAATGGTGCTGCTCTTAACTATCCCACATATGATAAAGAGTTGTATGCATTAGTAAGGGCATTACAAACATGGCAGCATTACCTTTTACCCAAGGAATTTGTGATTCATAGTGACCATGAGTCCTTGAAGTATTTAAAAGGACAAGGTAAGCTGAATAAGAGGCATGCCAAGTGGGTTGAGTTCCTTGAGCAATTTCCCTATGTGATCAAGCATAAGAAAGGTAAGGCTAATGTGGTTGCTGATGCGGTTGCTGATGCGCTTTCAAGAAGGTATGCTCTATTCTCTACTCTTGAAACTAAATTCATTGGTTTTGAGCATATAAAGGAATTGTATGAGCATGATCCAAACTTTTCTCAAATTTATAAGAATTGTGTGCATGCTGTCCAAAATGGGTACTTTAGGCATAAGGATTATTTGTTTAAAGAGAAAAGGTTATGTGTGCCTAAATGTTCCATTAGAGAGTTGCTTGTGAGAGAGGCACATGAGGGGGTTTAATGGGGCATTTTGGGGTCCAAAAGACTTTAGACATACTGCATGAACATTTTTATTGGCCACACATGAAACATGATGTGCATAAATTTTGTGAAAGATGCATTGTTTGTAAGAAGTCTAAGTCAAAGGTAATGCCTCATGGACTCTATACTCCTTTGCCAATTCCTGATTTTCCTTGGATTGATTTATCTATGGACTTTGTTTTAGGACTGCCTCGGACAAAGAATGGCAAGGATTCCATTTTTGTGGTGGTGGATAGGTTCTCCAAGATGGCTCATTTCATACCATGCAAGAAGGTGGATGATGCTTGTCACGTGGGCTGACTTGTTTTTCAAAGAGGTAGTGAGGCTTCATGGATTACCTAAGAGCATTGTGAGTGATAGGGACACCAAGTTCCTAAGTCACTTTTGGAGGACACTATGGGGTAAGATTGGTACTAAATTGCTATTCTCAACTACTTGTCATCCTCAAACTGATGGGCAAACTGAGGTAGTTAATAGGACTCTTTCTACTCTCCTTAGGGCTGTTATAAAGAAAAATATTAAGTCATGGGAAGAGTGTTTGCCTCATGTAGAGTTTGCATATAATAGGGCTATCCATAGCACTACTAATTGTTCTCCTTTTGAGATAGTGTATGGATTTAACCCCTTGACTCCTCTTGATTTACTACCTATGCCTAACATTTCTGTTTTTAAGCATAAAGATGCGCAGGCTAAGGCTGACTTTGTAAAGAAGTTGCATGAGCAAGTAAAAGCCCAAATTGAGAAGAAAATGGAGAGTTATGCAAAGCAAGCCAATAAGGGCAGAAAGAAGGTTGTATTTGAACCCGGTGACTGGGTTTGGGTACACATGAGAAAGGAGAGGTTTCCATCTCAAAGGAAATCCAAACTCCAACCTAGGGGTGATGGACCCTTCCAAGTCCTGGAAAGAATAAATGACAATGCCTACAAGATCGACTTACCAGGTGAGTATGGGATAAGTGCTACTTTTAATGTTGCTGACTTGTCCTTATTTGATGTAGGTAATGAGGAGCTAAATTCGAGGACGAATTCTCTTGAAGAAGGAGGGGATGATGTGATCAAGGAAGATAAAGCAGACTCACAAAAGCAAAGGCAAGGAGGAGATCCTTTGGAAGGACTTGGTGGACCAATGACTAGATCCAAATCAAAGAGAGCCAAGGAAGCTTTGGGCCAAATGATTTCAAGTTTGTTTGAGGCAAAGCCCATTCAAGAAGATGAAGACCCAACACTAGTCCATTGCATTCACGTGGCTGAACAAGCTTAGTTATATCTTTGGGCTTGTTAATTTTAAGTTAGTAATAATGTAAGTGGGCTTGTAATTTCATATAGCCCATCACTTGTTTTTAGCTATTTAGTCTTTTACTCATTCTTACTATTGGGCTAAGTGTTGCAGCCCATTTGCTAAACTTTAGTTTCTTTTATAAACCTTGTAAACACCTTTTCAAGGCAACTTTTGGCAAATAGAAATCAGAATACTTTTAGTAAAAGTGTCTCTTTGGTTCTTGCTTGGAACCCTAGGTCTTATCAAGAGTTTCCAATTGCTCTTGTGGCGATCACCCTTGGCTTATCAATCATCCTTGATTGTGGCGCTCTCCAACCAATTCCATTCCTTATCTCTTCCATCTTTTTGTGTTTTTATTTCTCCTTGATTGAATTACAAACAAAATACACCAGAAATTAGGGTTCATGGATAATGGATCATAACAATTGGACTCAAGTCTGAATCCTTGAGGAATTGGTTTCTCTTTGTCCTTTAAGTTCTTTTGGTAATTGGTTGGAACTAAGTTTTAATCCTTAGGGAATTGGTTTCTCTTTTTCCTATAGTTTCTTTTCGGTATTGATTGGAATCAAGTCTTTATCCATAATGAATTGGTTTCTCTTTGTCTTTTAAGTTCTTTTTGCCATTGATTGGAATCAAGTCTTAATCCTTGAAGAATTGGTTTCTCTTCGTCCTTTAAGTTCTTTGGCAATTGATTGGAACTAAGTCTTAATCCTTAAGGAATTGGTTTGTCTTTTTCCTCTAGGTTCTTTTGGTATTGATTGGAATCAAGTCTTCATCTATAATGAATTGGTTTCTCTTGGTGTTTTAAGTTCTTTTTGCCATTGATTGGAATCAAGTCTTAATCCTTGAGGAATTGGCTTCTCATTGTCCTTTAAGTTCTTTTGGTAATTGATTGGAAGTAAGTCTTAATCCTTAAGGAATTGGTTTCTCCTTTTCTCTAGGTTCTTTTTGGAATTGATTGGAACCAAGTCCTAATCCACAATGAATTGGTTTCTCTATGTCTTTTTACTTCTTTTTGCCATTGATTGGAATCAAGTCTTAATCCTTGAGGAATTGGTTTCTCTTTGTTCTTTAAGTTCTTTTGGTAATTGATTGGAACTAAGTCTTAATCCTTACGGAATTGGTTTCTCTTTTTCCTCTAGTTTCTTTTCGGTATTGATTGGAATCAAGTCTTTATCCAAAATGAATTGGTTTCTCTTTGTCTTTTAAGTTCTTTTTGCCATTGATTGGACTCAAGTCTGAATCCTTGAGGAATTGGTTTCTCTTTGTCCTTTAAGTTCTTTTGGTAATTGATTGGAAGTAAGTCTTAAACCTTAAGGAATTGGTTTCTCCTTTTCTCTAGGTTCTTTTTGGAATTGATTGGAATCAAGTCTTTATCCAAAAGGAATTGGTGTCTGTTTGTCCTTTATGTTCTTTTGGCCATTGATTGGAATCAAGTCTTAATCCTTGAGGAATTGGTTTCTCTTCGTCCTTTAAGTTCTTTGGCAATTGATTCGAACTAAGTCTTAATCCTTAAGGAATTGGTTTATCTTTTTCCTCTAGGTTCTTTTTGGTATTGATTGGAATCAAGTCTTCATCTATAATGAATTGGTTTCTCTTGGTGTTTTAAGTTCTTTTTGCCATTGATGGGACTCAAGTCTGAATCCTTGAGGAATTGGTTTCTCTTTGTCCTTTAAGTTCTTTTGGTAAATGGTTGGAACTAAGTTTTAATCCTTAAGGAATTGGTTTCTCTTTTTCCTATAGTTTCTATTCGGTATTGATTGGAATCAAGTCTTTATCCATAATGAATTGGTTTCTCTTTGTCTTTTAAGTTCTTTTTGCCATTGATTGGAATCAAGTCTTAATCCTTGAGGAATTGGTTTCTCTTTGTCCTTTAAGTTCTTTGGCAATTGATTGGAACTAAGTCTTAATCCTTAAGGAATTGTTTAGTCTTTTTCCTCTAGGTTCTTTTTTGGTATTGATTGGAATCAAGTCTTCATCTATAATGAATTGGTTTCTCTTGGTGTTTTAAGTTCTTTTCGCCATTGATTGGAATCAAGTCTTAATCCTTGAGGAATTGGCTTCTCATTGTCCTTTAAGTTCTTTTGGTAATTGATTGGAAATAAGTCTTAATCCCTAAGGAATTGGTTTCTCCTTTTCTCTAGGTTCTTTTTGGAATTGATTGGAACCAAGTCCTAATCCACAATGAATTGGTTTCTCTATGTCTTTTTACTTCTTTTTGCCATTGATTGGAATCAAGTCTTAATCCTTGAGGAATTGGTTTCTCTTTGTCCTTTAAGTTCTTTTGGTAATTGATTGGAACTAAGTCTTAATCCTTACGGAATTGGTTTCTCTTTTTCCTCTAGTTTCTTTTCGGTATTGATTGGAATCAAGTTTTTATCCAAAATGAATTGGTTTTTATTTGTCTTTTAAGTTCTTTTTGCCATTGATTGGACTCAAGTCTGAATCCTTGAGGAATTGGTTTCTCTTTGTCCTTTAAGTTCTTTTGGTAAATGGTTCGAACTAAGTTTTAATCCTAAGGAATTGGTGTCTCTTTTTCCTATAGTTTCTATTCGGTATTGATTGGAATCAAGTCTTTATCCATAATGAATTGGTTTCTCTTTGTCTTTTAAGTTCTTTTTGCCATTGATTGGAATCAAGTCTTAATCCTTGAGGAATTGGTTTCTCTTCGTCCTTTAAGTTCTTTGGCAATTGATTGGAACTAAGTCTTAATCCTTAAGGAATTGGTTTGTCTTTTTCCTCTAGGTTCTTTTTGGTATTGATTGGAATCAAGTCTTCATCTATAATGAATTGGATTCTCTTGGTGTTTTAAGTTCTTTTTGCCATTGATTGGAATCAAGTCTTAATCCTTGAGGAATTGGCTTCTCTTTGTCCTTTAAGATCTTTTGGTAATTGATTGGAAGTAAGTCTTAATCCTTAAGGAATTGGTTTCTCCTTTTCTCTAGGTTCTTTTTGGAATTGATTGGAACCAAGTCCTAATCCACAATGAATTGGTTTCTCTATGTCTTTTTACTTCTTTTTGCCATTGATTGGAATCAAGTCTTAATCCTTGAGGAATTGGTTTCTCTTTGTTCTTTAAGTTCTTTTGGTAATTGATTGAAACTAAGTCTTAATCCTTACGGAATTGGTTTCTCTTTTTCCTCTAGTTTCTTTTCGGTATTGATTGGAATCAAGTTTTTATCCAAAATGAATTGGTTTCTCTTTGTCTTTTAAGTTCTTTTTGCCATTGATTGGACTCAAGTCTGAATCCTTGAGGAATTGGTTTCTCTTTGTCCTTTAAGTTCTTTTGGCAATTGGTTGGAACTAAGTCTTAATCCTTAAGGAATTGGTTTCTCTTTTTCCTCTAGGTTCTTTTCGGTATTGATTGGAATCAAGTCTTTATTTATAATGAATTGGTTTCTCTTGGTGTTTTAAGTTCTTTTTGCCATTGATTGGAATCAAGTCTTAATCCTTGAGGAATTGGTTTCTCTTTGTCCTTTAAGTTCTTTTGGTAATTGGTTGGAACTAAGTTTTAATCCTTAAGGAATTGGTTTCTCTTTTTCCTATAGTTTCTATTCGGTATTGATTGGAATCAAGTCTTTATCCATAATGAATTGGTTTCTCTTTGTCTTTTAAGTTCTTTTTGCCATTGATTGGAATCAAGTCTTAATCCTTGAGGAATTGGTTTCTCTTCGTCCTTTAAGTTCTTTGGCAATTGATTGGAACTAAGTCTTAATCCTTAAGGAATTGGTTTGTCTTTTTCCTCTAGGTTCTTTTGGTATTGATTGGAATCAAGTCTTCATCTATAATGAATTGGTTTCTCTTGGTGTTTTAAGTTCTTTTTGCCATTGATTGGAATCAAGTCTTAATCCTTGAGGAATTGGCTTCTCTTTGTCCTTTAAGATCTTTTGGTAATTGATTGAAAGTAAGTCTTAATCCTTAAGGAATTGGTTTCTCCTTTTCTCTAGGTTCTTTTTGGAATTGATTGGAACCAAGTCCTAATCCACAATGAATTGGTTTCTCTATGTCTTTTTACTTCTTTTTGCCATTGATTGGAATCAAGTCTTAATCCTTGAGGAATTGGTTTCTCTTTGTCCTTTAAGTTCTATTGGTAATTGATTGGAACTAAGTCTTAATCCTTACGGAATTGGTTTCTCTTTTTCCTCTAGTTTCTTTTCGGTATTGATTGGAATCAAGTCTTTATCCAAAATGAATTGGTTTCTCTTTGTCTTTTAAGTTCTTTTTGCCATTGATTGGACTCAAGTCTTAATCCTTGAGGAATTGGTTTCTCTTTGTCCTTTAAGTTCTTTTGGTAATTGGTTGGAACTAAGTTTTAATCCTTAGGAAATTGGTTTCTCTTTTTCCTATAGTTTCTTTTCGGTATTGATTGGAATCAAGTCTTTATCCATAACGAATTGGTTTCTCTTTGTCTTTTAAGTTCTTTTTGCCATTGATTGGAATCAAGTCTTAATCCTTGAGGAATTGGTTTCTCTTCGTCCTTTAAGTTCTTTGGCAATTGATTGGAACTAAGTCTTAATCCTTAAGGAATTGGTTTATCTTTTTCCTCTAGGTTCTTTTTGGTATTGATTGGAATCAAGTCTTCATCTATAATGAATTGGTTTCTCTTGGTGTTTTAAGTTCTTTTTGCCATTGATGGGACTCAAGTCTGAATCCTTGAGGAATTGGTTTCTCTTTGTCCTTTAAGTTCTTTTGGTAAATGGTTGGAACTAAGTTTTAATCCTTAAGGAATTGGTTTCTCTTTTTCCTATAGTTTCTATTCGGTATTGATTGGAATCAAGTCTTTATCCATAATGAATTGGTTTCTCTTTGTCTTTCAAGTTCTTTTTGCCATTGATTGGAATCAAGTCTTAATCCTTGAGGAATTGGTTTCTCTTCGTCCTTTAAGTTCTTTGGCAATTGATTGGAACTAAGTCTTAATCCTTAAGGAATTGGTTTGTCTTTTTCCTCTAGGTTCTTTTTGGTATTGATTGGAATCAAGTCTTCATCTATAATGAATTGGTTTCTCTTGGTGTTTTAAGTTCTTTTGCCATTGATTGGAATCAAGTCTTAATCCTTGAGGAATTGGCTTCTCTTTGTCCTTTAAGATCTTTTGGTAATTGATTGGAAGTAAGTCTTAATCCTTAAGGAATTGGTTTCTCCTTTTCTCTAGGTTCTTTTGGAATTGATTGGAACCAAGTCCTAATCCACAATGAATTGGTTTCTCTATGTCTTTTTACTTCTTTTTGCCATTGATTGGAATCAAGTCTTAATCCTTGAGGAATTGGTTTCTCTTTGTCCTTTAAGTTCTTTTGGCAATTGATTGGAAACATGTCTTAATCCTTAAGGAATTGGTTTCTCTTTTTCCTCTAGTTTCTTTTCGGTATTGATTGGAATCAAGTCTTTATCCAAAATGAATTGGTTTCTCTTTGTCTTTTAAGTTCTTTTTGCCATTGATTGGATTCAAGTCTGAATCCTTGAGGAATTGGTTTCTCTTTGTCCTTTAAATTCTTTTGGTAATTGGTTGGAACTAAGTTTTAATCCTTAAGGAATTGGTTTCTCTTTTTCCTATAGTTTCTTTTCGGTATTGATTTGAATCAAGTCTTTATCCATAACGAATTGGTTTCTCTTTGTCTTTTAAGTTCTTTTTGCCATTGATTGGAATCAAGTCTTAATCCTTGAGGAATTGGTTTCTCTTCGTCCTTTAAGTTCTTTGGCAATTGATTGGAACTAAGTCTTAATCCTTAAGGAATTGGTTTGTCTTTTTCCTCTAGGTTCTTTTTGGTATTGATTGGAATCAAGTCTTCATCTATAATGAATTGGTTTCTCTTGGTGTTTTAAGTTCTGTTTGCCATTGATTGGAATCAAGTCTTAATCCTTGAGGAATTGGTTTCTCTTCGTCCTTTAAGTTCTTTTGGCAATTGATTGGAACTAAGTCTTAATCCTTAAGGAATTGGTTTGTCTTTTTCCTCTAGGTTCTTTTTGGTATTGATTGGAATCAAGTCTTCATCTATAATGAATTGGTTTCTCTTGGTGTTTTAAGTTCTTTTTGCCATTGATTGGAATCAAGTCTTAATCCTTGAGGAATTGGCTTCTCTTTGTCCTTTAAGATCTTTTGGTAATTGATTGGAAGTAAGTCTTAATCCTTAAGGAATTGGTTTCTGTATTTCTCTAGGTTCTTTTTGGAATTGATTGGAACCAAGTCCTAATCCACAATGAATTGGTTTCTCTATGTCTTCTTACTTCTTTTTGCCATTGATTGGAATCAAGTCTTAATCCTTGAGGAATTGGTTTCTCTTTGTTCTTTAAGTTCTTTTGGTAATTGATTGGAACTAAGTCTTAATCCTTACGGAATTGGTTTCTCTTTTTCCTCTAGTTTCTTTTCGGTATTGATTGGAATCAAGTTTTTATCCAAAATGAATTGGTTTCTCTTTGTCTTTTAAGTTCTTTTTGCCATTGATTGGAATCAAGTCTGAATCCTTGAGGAATTGGTTTCTCTTTGTCCTTTAAGTTCTTTTGGTAATTGGTTAGAACTAAGTTTTAATCCTTAGGGAATTGGTTTCTCTTTTTCCTATAGTTTCTTTTCGGTATTGATTGGAATCAAGTCTTTATCCATAATGAATTGGTTTCTCTTTGTCTTTCAAGTTCTTTTTGCCATTGATTGGAATCAAGTCTTAATCCTTGAGGAATTGGTTTCTCTTCGTCCTTTAAGTTCTTTGGCAATTGATTGGAACTAAGTCTTAATCCTTAAGGAATTGGTTTGTCTTTTTCCTCTAGGTTCTTTTTGGTATTGATTGGAATCAAGTCTTCATCTATAATGAATTGGTTTCTCTTGGTGTTTTAAGTTCTTTTTGCCATTGATTGGAATCAAGTCTTAACCCTTGAGGAATTTGCTTCTCTTTGTACTTTAAGATCTTTTGGTAATTGATTGGAAGTAAGTCTTAATCCTTAAGGAATTGGTTTCTCCTTTTCTCTAGGTTCTTTTTGGAATTGATTGGAACCAAGTCCTAATCCACAATGAATTGGTTTCTCTATGTCTTTTTACTTCTTTTTGCCATTGATTGGAATCAAGTCTTAATCCTTGAGGAATTGGTTTCTCTTTGTCCTTTAAGTTCTTTTGGTAATTGATTGGAACTAAGTCTTAATCCTTACGGAATTGGTTTCTCTTTTTCCTCTAGTTTCTTTTCGGTATTGATTGGAATCAAGTCTTTATCCAAAATGAATTGGTTTCTCTTTGTCTTTTAAGTTCTTTTTGCCATTGATTGGATTCAAGTCTTAATCCTTGAGGAATTGGTTTCTCTTTGTCCTTTAAGTTCTTTTGGTAATTGGTTGGAACTAAGTTTTAATCCTTAAGGAATTGGTTTCTCTTTTTCCTATAGTTTCTTTTGGATATTGATTGAATGCAAGTCTTTATCCATAATGAATTGGTTTCTCTTTGTCTTTTAAGTTCTTTTTGCCATTGATTGGAATCAAGTCTTAATCCTTGAGGAATTGGTTTCTCTTCGTCCTTTAAGTTCTTTGGCAATTGATTGGAACTAAGTCTTAATCCTTAAGGAATTGGTTTGTCTTTTTCCTCTAGGTTCTTTTTGGTATTGATTGGAATCAAGTCTTCATCTATAATGAATTGGTTTCTCTTGGTGTTTTAAGTTCGTTTTGCCATTGATTGGAATCAAGTCTTAATCCTTGAGGAATTGGTTTCTCTTCGTCCTTTAAGTTCTTTGGCAATTGATTGGAACTAAGTCTTAATCCTTAAGGAATTGGTTTGTCTTATTCCTCTAGGTTCTTTTTGGTATTGATTGGAATCAAGTCTTCATCTATAATGAATTGGTTTCTCTTGGTGTTTTAAGTTCTTTTTGCCATTGATTGGAATCAAGTCTTAATCCTTGAGGAATTGGCTTCTCTTTGTCCTTTAAGATCTTTTGGTAATTGATTGGAAGTAAGTCTTAATCCTTAAGGAATTGGTTTCTCCTTTTCTCTAGGTTCTTTTTGGAATTGATTGGAACCAAGTCCTAATCCACAATGAATTGGTTTCTCTATGTCTTTTTACTTCTTTTTGCCATTGATCGGAATCAAGTCTTAATCCTTGAGGAATTGGTTTCTCTTTGTCCTTTAAGTTCTTTTGGTAATTGATTGGAACTAAGTCTTAATCCTTACGGAATTGGTTTCTCTTTTTCCTATAGTTTCTTTTCGGTATTGATTGGAATCAAGTCTTTATCCATAATGAATTGGTTTCTCTTTGTCTTTTAAGTTCTTTTTGCCATTGATTGGAATCAAGTCTTAATCCTTGAGGAATTGGTTTCTCTTCGTCCTTTAAGTTCTTTGGCAATTGATTGGAACTAAGTCTTAATCCTTAAGGAATTGGTTTATCTTTTTCCTCTAGGTTCAATTTGGTATTGATTGGAATCAAGTCTTCATCTATAATGAATTGGTTTCTCTTGGTGTTTTAAGTTCTTTTTGCCATTGATGGGACTCAAGTCTGAATCCTTGAGGAATTGGTTTCTCTTTGTCCTTTAAGTTCTTTTGGTAATTGGTTGGAACTAAGTTTTAATCCTTAAGGAATTGGTTTCTCTTTTTCCTATAGTTTCTTTTCGGTATTGATTGGAATCAAGTCTTTATCCATAATGAATTGGTTTCTCTTTGTCTTTTAAGTTCTTTCGGCATTGATTGGAATCAAGTCTTAATCCTTGAGGAATTGGTTTCTCTTCGTCCTTTAAGTTCTTTGGCAATTGATTGGAACTAAGTCTTAATCCTTAAGGAATTGGTTTGTCTTTTTCCTCTAGGTTCTTTTTGGTATTGATTGGAATCAAGTCTTCATCTATAATGAATTGGTTTCTCTTGGTGTTTTAAGTTCTTTTTGCCATTGATTGGAATCAAGTCTTAATCCTTGAGGAATTGGCTTCTCTTTGTCCTTTAAGATCTTTTGGTAATTGATTGGAAGTAAGTCTTAATCCTTAAGGAATTGGTTTCTCCTTTCTCTAGGTTCTTTTGGAATTGATTGGAACCAAGTCCTAATCCACAATGAATTGGTTTCTCTATGTCTTGTTACTTCTTTTTGCCATTGATTGGAATCAAGTCTTAATCCTTGAGGAATTGGTTTCTCTTTGTTCTTTAAGTTCTTTTGGTAATTGATTGGAACTAAGTCTTAATCCTTACGGAATTGGTTTCTCTTTTTCCTCTAGTTTCTTTTCGGTATTGATTGGAATCAAGTCTTTAACCAAATTGAATTGGTTTCTCTTTGTCTTTTAAGTTCTTTTTGCCATTGATTGGACTCAAGTCTGAATCCTTGAGGAATTGGTTTCTCTTTGTCCTTTAAGTTCTTTTGGTAATTGGTTGGAACTAAGTTTTAATCCTTAAGGAATTGGTTTCTCTTTTTCCTATAGTTTCTTTTCGGTATTGATTGGAATCAAGTCTTTATCCATAACGAATTGGTTTCTCTTTGTGTTTTAAGTTCTTTTTGCATTGATTGGAATCAAGTCTTAATCCTTGAGGAATTGGTTTCTCTTCGTCCTTTAAGTTCTTTGGCAATTGATTGGAACTAAGTCTTAATCCTTAAGGAATTGGTTTATCTTTTTCCTCTAGGTTTTTTTGGTATTGATTGGAATCAAGTCTTCATCTATAATGAATTGGTTTCTCTTGGTGTTTTAAGTTCTTTTTGCCATTGATGGGACTCAAGTCTGAATCCTTGAGGAATTGGTTTCTCTTTGTCCTTTAAGTTCTTTTGGTAAATGGTTGGAACTAAGTTTTAATCCTTAAGGAATTGGTTTCTCTTTTTCCTATAGTTTCTATTCGGTATTGATTGGAATCAAGTCTTTATCCATAATGAATTGGTTTCTCTTTGTCTTTCAAGTTCTTTTTGCCATTGATTGGAATCAAGTCTTAATCCTTGAGGAATTGGTTTCTCTTCGTCCTTTAAGTTCTTTGGCAATTGATTGGAACTAAGTCTTAATCCTTAAGGAATTGGTTTGTCTTTTTCCTCTAGGTTCTTTTTGGTATTGATTGGAATCAAGTCTTCATCTATAATGAATTGGTTTCTCTTGGTGTTTTAAGTTCTTTTTGCCATTGATTGGAATCAAGTCTTAATCCTTGAGGAATTGGCTTCTCATTGTCCTTTAAGTTCTTTTGGTAATTGATTGGAAGTAAGTCTTAATCCCTAAGGAATTGGTTTCTCCTTTTCTCTAGGTTCTTTTTGGAATTGATTGGAACCAAGTCCTAATCCACAATGAATTGGTTTCTCTATGTCTTTTTACTTCTTTTTGCCATTGATTGGAATCAAGTCTTAATCCTTGAGGAATTGGTTTCTCTTTGTCCTTTAAGTTCTTTTGGTAAATGGTTGGAACTAAGTTTTAATCCTTAAGGATTTGGTTTCTCTTTTTCCTATAGTTTCTATTCGGTATTGATTGGAATCAAGTCTTTATCCATAATGAATTGGTTTCTCATTGTCTTTTAAGTTCTTTTTGCCATTGATTGGAATCAAGTCTTAATCCTTGAGGAATTGGTTTCTCTTCGTCCTTTAAGTTCTTTGGCAATTGATTGGAACTAAGTCTTAATCCTTAAGGAATTGGTTTGTCTTTTTCCTCTAGGTTCTTTTTGGTATTGATTGGAATCAAGTCTTCATCTATAATGAATTGGTTTCTCTTGGTGTTTTAAGTTCTTTTTGCCATTGATTGGAATCAAGTCTTAATCCTTGAGGAATTGGCTTCTCTTTGTCCTTTAAGATCTTTTGGTAATTGATTGGAAGTAAGTCTTAATCCTTAAGGAATTGGTTTCTCCTTTTCTCTAGGTTCCCTTTGGAATTGATTGGAACCAAGTCTTAATCCACAATGAATTGGTTTCTCTATGTCTTTTTACTTCTTTTTGCCACTGATTGGAATCAAGTCTTAATCCTTGAGGAATTGGTTTCTCTTTGTCCTTTAAGTTCTTTTGGTAATTGATTGGAAATAAGTCTTAATCCTTACGGAATTGGTTTCTCTTTTTCCTCTAGTTTCTTTTCGGTATTGATTGGAATCAAGTCTTTAACCAAAATGAATTGGTTTCTCTTTGTCTTTTAAGTTCTTTTTGCCATTGATTGGACTCAAGTCTGAATCCTTGAGGAATTGGTTTCTCTTTGTCCTTTAAGTTCTTTTGGTAATTGGTTGGAACTAAGTTTTAATCCTTAAGGAATTGGTTTCTCTTTTTCCTATAGTTTCTTTTCGGTATTGTTTTGAATCAAGTCTTTATCCATAACGAATTGGTTTCTCTTTGTCTTTTAAGTTCTTTTTGCCATTGATTGGAATCAAGTCTTAATCCTTGAGGAATTGGTTTCTCTTCGTCCTTTAAGTTCCTTGGCAATTGATTGGAACTAAGTCTTAATCCTTAAGGAATTGGTTTGTCTTTTTCCTCTAGGTTCTTTTTGGTATTGATTGGAATCAAGTCTTCATCTATAATGAATTGGTTTCTCTTGGTGTTTTAAGTTCTTTTTGCCATTGATTGGAATCAAGTCTTAATCCTTGAGGAATTGGTTTCTCTTTGTCCTTTAAGTTCTTTGGCAATTGATTGGAACTAAGTCTTAATCCTTAAGGAATTGGTTTGTCTTTTTCCTCTAGGTTCTTTTTGGTATTGATTGGAATCAAGTCTTCATCTATAATGAATTGGTTTCTCTTGGTGTTTTAAGTTCTTTTTGCCATTGATTGGAATCAAGTCTTAATCCTTGAGGAATTGGCTTCTCTTTGTCCTTTAAGATCTTTTGGTAATTGATTGGAAGTAAGTCTTAATCCTTAAGGAATTGGTTTCTCCTTTTCTCTAGGTTCTTTTTGGAATTGATTGGAACCAAGTCCTAATCCACAATGAATTGGTTTCTCTATGTCTTTTTACTTCTTTTTGCCATTGATTGGAATCAAGTCTTAATCCTTGAGGAATTGGTTTCTCTTTGTTCTTTAAGTTCTTTTGGTAATTTTTTGAAACTAAGTCTTAATCCTTACGGAATTGGTTTCTCTTTTTCCTCTAGTTTCTTTTCGGTATTGATTGGAATCAAGTTTTTATCCAAAATGCATTGGTTTCTCTTTGTCTTTTAAGTTCTTTTTGCCATTGATTGGACTCAAGTCTGAATCCTTGAGGAATTGGTTTCTCTTTGTCCTTTAAGTTCTTTTGGTAATTGGTTGGAACTAAGTTTTAATCCTTAGGGAATTGGTTTCTCTTTTTCCTATAGTTTCTTTTCGGTATTGATTGGAATCAAGTCTTTATCCATAACGAATTGGTTTCTCTTTGTCTTTTAAGTTCTTTTTGCCATTGATTGGAATCAAGTCTTAATCCTTGAGGAATTGGTTTCTCTTCGTCCTTTAAGTTCTTTGGCAATTGATTGGAACTAAGTCTTAATCCTTAAGGAATTGGTTTATCTTTTTCCTCTAGTTTTTTTTGGTATTGATTGGAATCAAGTCTTCATCTATAATGAATTGGTTTCTCTTGGTGTTTTAAGTTCTTTTTGCCATTGATGGGACTCAAGTCTGAATCCTTGAGGAATTGGTTTCTCTTTGTCCTTTAAGTTCTTTTGGTAAATGGTTGGAACTAAGTTTTAATCCTTAAGGAATTGGTTTCTCTTTTTCCTATAGTTTCTATTCGGTATTGATTGGAATCAAGTCTTTATCCATAATGAATTGGTTTCTCTTTGTCTTTTAAGTTCTTTTTGCCATTGATTGGAATCAAGTCTTAATCCTTGAGGAATTGGTTTCTCTTCGTCCTTTAAGTTCTTTGGCAATTGATTGGAACTAAGTCTTAATCCTTAAGGAATTGGTTTGTCTTTTTCCTCTAGGTTCTTTTTGGTATTGATTGGAATCAAGTCTTCATCTATAATGAATTGGTTTCTCTTGGTGTTTTAAGTTCTTTTTGCCATTGATTGGAATCAAGTCTTAATCCTTGAGGAATTGGCTTCTCTTTGTCCTTTAAGATCTTTTGGTAATTGATTGGAAGTAAGTCTTAATCCTTAAGGAATTGGTTTCTCCTTTTCTCTAGGTTCTTTTTGGAATTGATTGGAACCAAGTCCTAATCCACAATGAATTGGTTTCTCTATGTCTTTTTACTTCTTTTTGCCACTGATTGGAATCAAGTCTTAATCCTTGAGGAATTGGTTTCTCTTTGTCCTTTAAGTTCTTTAGGTAATTGATTGGAAATAAGTCTTAATCCTTACGGAATTGGTTTCTCTTTTTCCTCTAGTTTCTTTTCGGTATTGATTGGAATCAAGTCTTTAACCAAAATGAATTGGTTTCTCTTTGTCTTTTAAGTTCTTTTTGCCATTGATTGGATTCAAGTCTGAATCCTTGAGGAATTGGTTTCTCTTTGTCCTTTAAATTCTTTTGGTAATTGGTTGGAACTAAGTTTTAATCCTTAAGGAATTGGTTTCTCTTTTTCCTATAGTTTCTTTTCGGTATTGTTTTGAATCAAGTCTTTATCCATAACGAATTGGTTTCTCTTTGTCTTTTAAGTTCTTTTTGCCATTGATTGGAATCAAGTCTTAATCCTTGAGGAATTGGTTTCTCTTCGTCCTTTAAGTTCCTTGGCAATTGATTGGAACTAAGTCTTAATCCTTAAGGAATTGGTTTGTCTTTTTCCTCTAGGTTCTTTTTGGTATTGATTGGAATCAAGTCTTCATCTATAATGAATTGGTTTCTCTTGGTGTTTTAAGTTCTTTTTTGATGTGATCAAGGAAGATAAAGTAGACTCACGAAAGCAAAGGCAAGGAGGAGATCCTTTGGAAGGACTTGGTGGACCAATGACTAGATCCAAATCAAAGAGAGCCAAGGAAGCTTTGGGCCAAATGATTTCAAGTTTGTTTGAGGCAAAGCCCATTCAAGAAGATGAAGACCCAACACTAGTCCATTGCATTCACGTGGCTGAACAAGCTTAGTTATATCTTTGGGCTTGTTAATTTTAAGTTAGTAATAATGTAAGTGGGCTTGTAATTTCATATAGCCCATCACTTGTTTTTAGCTATTTAGTCTTTTACTCATTCTTACTATTGGGCTAAGTGTTGCAGCCCATTTGCTAAACTTTAGTTTCTTTTATAAACCTTGTAAACACCTTTTCAAGGCACATTTGGCAAATAGAAATCAGAATACTTTTAGTAAAAGTGTCTCTTTGGTTCTTGCTTGGAACCCTAGGTCTTATCAAGAGTTTCCAATTGCTCTTGTGGCGATCACCCTTGGCTTATCAATCATCCTTGATTGTGGCGCTCTCCAACCAATTCCATTCCTTATCTCTTCCATCTTTTTGTGTTTTTATTTCTCCTTGATTGAATTACAAACAAAATACACCAGAAATTAGGGTTCATGGATAATGGATCATAACATTTGGTATCAGAGCCAGCGTCTTCGAGTTGCAGAATTGGTCAGTTTTCTTTGTTTCATATCTTGAGTTTTCCGCATCATAATTCGGCGTTTCTTGGGTCTTTTCTGAAGTTCAGAATCTCATCTTTCATCTCGCTTTTGAATCGTTGAAATCGGAATTTTGTAGCTCGAGATACAGCGAGTTTTTATTCCGAACTCAGTCTAGTGCGATTTTTGCGATTTGTTTTCTGTGTTCTTGTTTGATTCATCCTTTTTACTTTGCTTAATTTCTTGATGTTCTTCTAACTTCCAATTCTGTCTTTGTTGATATTACATTGGATCAGTGGGTTAGAAAAAAAAAAAAAAAAAGGTGCAGAATGTTCATCATATGTTCTTGATGTTCTTGGGAATTGTTTCATTCTAATCTTTCTAAGCTTTGTTAGTTTGATGTTTAGTTGTTAAATATGTGCTTGTTTTGATGTGATTCCAGTTGGTTTGTTCATCTACAATCATCAAGAGCAGATTGAAAAAAAAAAAAAAAAAAAAAAAAAAAAAAAACGCAGAATTTGCCAAAAAAAAAAAAAAAAAAAGGCAAAAAAATTGGCTTGTTTCTTATTGTTCTTCAAACCTTTAGCTTGTTCTTGTCTTGTTTGGCCTCTGATTTGAGTGTGCTTGTCCTTGTTTAGTTTTTCTTGCTTGTCTCTTTTGGATCTTAAAAGTTTTGTCTTAGAGTTTTCTTTTGTTTGACCTCTTGTTTGTTTTGTGATTTGGCATAAGTGTTTTTTGGAGTTTCTCTTTGAGTTGACTTGTGATTCCATTTAAGAGCCTACAAGAGCACTTGAGTGGTAAAAGGCAAGAGAGCACCTTACACAAAAGCCTATTAGAGAGCAACAAACACGAGTGATACATCTCTAAGAGTGTAAACACGTGAGAAGTGTGGTGAGGTCCCATTACTTTCACTTTTGTTTTCTTTTACTTGAATGATGGCGAGGAGCAGGTGGAAGTGGTAGCCCTCCTCCTGAAGGAAACAACAGATTGTTAGTGGAGGCTATTCTGACTCAAATGGAAAGGATGATGAGGGAGCATACAGAGGAGTTATATGTGAGAATTGAGCGGTTAGAAAATCAAGATCATCATGATGCTTTGATGGAGGTAGAAGGAGGCTTGATGGAAGGAGGAGAAGAGATAATGAGGGTGATGCTAGGGAGGACAGAGAATTGAGGGAGTAAAACTCAACATTCCCTCTTTTAAAGGAAAAGTGATCCAGAGGTATACTTAGAGTGGGAGATGAAGATTGAGCAACTTTTTGCTTGCCACAACTATCTTGAAGATAAAAAGGTGAAGGTGGCAGCCATGGAGTTCACAGATTATGCTCTCATTTGGTGGGATCAATTGCAAAGGAGCGACTTAGATATGAAGAACCTTTGGTGGATACTTGGGTTGAAATGAAGAGGTTAATGAGGAGGAGATTTGTCCCTTCCTATTATCATAGGGACCTTCATAACAAGCTCCAAAGACTCACACAAGGTAGTAGGAGTGTTGATGAATATTACAAGGAGATGGAGGTGTCTTTGATTAGAGCCAATGTGAATGAAGATAGGGAGGCTACTATGGCACGCTTTCTGAATGGGCTAAATAATGACATTAGAGATGTGGTTGAGCTACAAAATTATGTGGAGTTAGAGGAATTGGTACATCAAGCTACCAAAGTGGAGCAGCAACTTAAGAGAAAAGGTGCATTGAGGAGGAGCTCTTCTAATTTCAATTCTTCTAATTGGAAGGAAAGAAATAAGAAGGAGGGAGGTACTTCTTCTAGCAACACCACGGCTGCACCTCATAGAACTCCATTCAAGTCCAATGAGACCTCTAAAAAGACAAGAAGTAGTGAGATAAAATGCTTCAAGTGTTTGGGGAGAGGACACATAGCATCCGAATGCCCAACCAAGAAGACTATGCTTCTCAAAGACAATGGAGAAATCACTAGTGAGTCCTCATCCGAATCTGCCCCAACTAGTGAGGATGAGTATGATGAGGAAATTGCAGGGGAAGGAGATTTGTTCATGGTGAGGAGGTTGTTGGGCAGCCAAACAGCAGTTTGGATGAAAGCCAAAGGGAAAATATTTTCCACACAAGGTGTATCATCCAAGGGAAGGTTTGTTCTTTAATTATTGATGGAGGAGTTGCACTAATGTTGCTAGTGCAAGGATGGTCTCAAAACTGAATTTGGAGACTAAACCACATCCCACGGCCATATAAGCTTCAATGGCTTAGTGAGGATGGTGAAATGATTGTAAGTAAGCAAGTGGAAGTAGAATTCTCCGTAGGGAAGTATGATGATGCAGTTTTGTGTGATGTGGTGCCTATGGAGGCTTGCCATTTACTTCTTGGTAGGCCTTGGCAATATGATAAGAAGGCTCTTCATGATGGGTTCACAAATAAGTTTTCATTTGTTCATAAAGAGCGCAAGACTATTCTTGCCCCTTTGTCTCCAAGAGAGGTTGGTGAGGATCAATCAAAAATGAGAGATAAAAGAAAACAGGAAAGAAAAGAAAAAGAGAGCGAAAAAAAAAAGGAAAAAGAGAGTGGAAAAATAGAAAAAAAATTGCAAAATCTGTTTATTAAAGAAAAAGAGGTGAATAAGGCTATGCTCATGAAAAAGCCAATGCTTTTACTTTTGAGTAAAGAAAGTAAATTAAATGAAGCAGGTGCTACTAACTCTCTTCCTTGTGGAGTTTCTTCTTTGTTGCAGGAATTTGGAGATGTCTTTCCCAAGGAGATACCTCGCGGTCTACCCCCTCTACGAGGCATAGAGCATCAAATTGATCTCATTCCAGGAGCTTCATTGCCTAATAGGCCAGCCTATAGGAGTAATCCTCAAGAGACGAAGGAGATTCAAAAGCAAGTTGAAGACTTGATGCAAAAAGGGTGGGTGCAAGAAAGCTTAAGTCCGTGTGCAGTTCCAGTCATTCTAGTGCCTAAGAAAGATGGAACTTGGAGGATGTGCACTGATTGTAGAGCCATCAATAACATCACGGTAAAGTATAGACATCCCATTCCTAGATTAGATGATTTGTTGGATGAATTGCATGGTGCCTGTGTGTTTTCTAAAATTGATCTTAAGAGTGGATATCATCAGATTAGGATTAGAGATGGGGATGAATGGAAAACTGCTTTCAAAACCAAATATGGATTGTATGAATGGTTGGTCATGCCCTTTGGATTAACAAATGCTCCTAGTACCTTCATGAGATTGATGAATCATGTGTTAAGGGAATTCCTAGGAAAGTTTGTTGTGGTTTATTTTGATGACATTTTGATTTATAGCAAATCCTATGATGATCATCATGTGCATTTGAGGAGTGTTTTGGAAGCTCTTAGGCATGAGAAATTGTATGCCAACATGGAAAAATGTACTTTGTGCAGATCATGTGGTTTTTCTTGGTTTTGTTGTTAGCTCACAAGGAGTGCGAGGTTGATCAAGAGAAGGTGAAAGCTATTCAAGAGTGGCCAACTCCTAAGAATGTTAGTGAGGTAAGAAGCTTTCATGGTTTAGCTAGTTTTTATAGGAGGTTTGTTAAAGATTTTAGTACATTGGCTGCACCTTTGAATGAAGTAATTAAAAGGCATGTGGGATTTAAATGGGGTGAAAAACAAGAGCAAGCTTTTGCTGCCCTCAAAGATAAATTAACTCATGCACCTATACTTGCATTGCCTAATTTTGCAAAATCTTTTGAGATTGAATGTGATGCATCTGGTGTGGGAATAGGGGCTGTTTTGATGCAAGATGGGCACCCAATTGCTTATTTTAGTGAAAAATTAAATGGTGCTGCTCTTAACTATCCCACATATGATAAAGAGTTGTATGCATTAGTAAGGGCATTACAAACATGGCAGCATTACCTTTTACCCAAGGAATTTGTGATTCATAGTGACCATGAGTCCTTGAAGTATTTAAAAGGACAAGGTAAGCTGAATAAGAGGCATGCCAAGTGGGTTGAGTTCCTTGAGCAATTTCCCTATGTGATCAAGCATAAGAAAGGTAAGGCTAATGTGGTTGCTGATGCGCTTTCAAGAAGGTATGCTCTATTCTCTACTCTTGAAACTAAATTCATTGGTTTTGAGCATATAAAGGAATTGTATGAGCATGATCCAAACTTTTCTCAAATTTATAAGAATTGTGTGCATGCTGTCCAAAATGGGTACTTTAGGCATAAGGATTATTTGTTTAAAGAGAAAAGGTTATGTGTGCCTAAATGTTCCATTAGAGAGTTGCTTGTGAGAGAGGCACATGAAGGGGGTTTAATGGGGCATTTTGGGGTCCAAAAGACTTTAGACATACTGCATGAACATTTTTATTGGCCACACATGAAACATGATGTGCATAAATTTTGTGAAAGATGCATTGTTTGTAAGAAGTCTAAGTCAAAGGTAATGCCTCATGGACTCTATACTCCTTTGCCAATTCCTGATTTTCCTTGGATTGATTTATCTATGGACTTTGTTTTAGGACTGCCTCGGACAAAGAATGGCAAGGATTCCATTTTTGTGGTGGTGGATAGGTTCTCCAAGATGGCTCATTTCATACCATGCAAGAAGGTGGATGATGCTTGTCACGTGGCTGACTTGTTTTCAAAGAGGTAGTGAGGCTTCATGGATTACCTAAGAGCATTGTGAGTGATAGGGACACCAAGTTCCTAAGTCACTTTTGGAGGACACTGTGGGGTAAGATTGGTACTAAATTGCTATTCTCAACTACTTGTCACCCCCAACTGATGGGCAAACGAGGTAGTTAATAGGACTCTTTCTACTCTCCTTAGAAATCATTATAAAGAAAAATATTAAGTCATGGGAAGAGTGTTTGCCTCATGTAGAGTTTGCATATAATAGGGCTATCCATAGCACTACTAATTGTTCTCCTTTTGAGATAGTGTATGGATTTAACCCCTTGACTCCTCTTGATTTACTACCTATGCCTAACATTTACATTTTAAGCATAAAGATGCATGGAGCTAAGTGACTTTGTAAAGAAGTGCATGAGCAAGTAAAAGCCCAAATTGAGAAGAAAATGGAGAGTTATGCAAAGCAAGCCAATAAGAGCGAGAAAGAAGGTTGTATTTGAACCCGGTGACTGGGTTTGGGTACACATGAGAAAGGAGAGGTTTCCATCTCAAAGGAAATCCAAACTCCAACCTAGGGGTGATGGACCCTTCCAAGTCCTGGAAAGAATAAATGACAATGCCTACAAGATCGACTTACCAGGTGAGTATGGGATAAGTGCTACTTTTAATGTTGCTGACTTGTCCTTATTTGATGTAGGTAATGAGGGGCTAAATTTGAGGTCGAATTCTCTTGAAGAAGGAGGGATGATGTGATCAAGGAAGATAAAGTAGACTCACGAAAGCAAAGGCAAGGAGGAGATCCTTTGGAAGGACTTGGTGGACCAATGACTAGATCCAAATCAAAGAGAGCCAAGGAAGCTTTGGGCCAAATGATTTCAAGTTTGTTTGAGGCAAAGCCCATTCAAGAAGATGAAGACCCAACACTAGTCCATTGCATTCACGTGGCTGAACAAGCTTAGTTATATCTTTGGGCTTGTTAATTTTAAGTTAGTAATAATGTAAGTGGGCTTGTAATTTCATATAGCCCATCACTTGTTTTTAGCTATTTAGTCTTTTACTCATTCTTACTATTGGGCTAAGTGTTGCAGCCCATTTGCTAAACTTTAGTTTCTTTTATAAACCTTGTAAACACCTTTTCAAGGCAACTTTTGGCAAATAGAAATCAGAATACTTTTAGTAAAAGTGTCTCTTTGGTTCTTGCTTGGAACCCTAGGTCTTATCAAGAGTTTCCAATTGCTCTTGTGGAGATCACCCTTGGCTTATCAATCATCCTTGATTGTGGCGCTCTCCAACCAATTCCATTCCTTATCTCTTCCATCTTTTTGTGTTTTTATTTCTCCTTGATTGAATTACAAACAAAATACACCAGAAATTAGGGTTCATGGATAATGGATCATAACATTTTTGCCATTGATTGGAATCAAGTCTTAATCCTTGAGGAATTGGTTTCTCTTCGTCCTTTAAGTTCTTTGGCAATTGATTGGAACTAAGTCTTAATCCTTAAGGAATTGGTTTGTCTTTTTCCTCTAGGTTCTTTTTGGTATTGATTGGAATCAAGTCTTCATCTATAATGAATTGGTTTCTCTTGGTGTTTTAAGTTCTTTTTGCCATTGATTGGAATCAAGTCTTAATCCTTGAGGAATTGGCTTCTCTTTGTCCTTTAAGATCTTTTGGTAATTGATTGGAAGTAAGTCTTAATCCTTAAGGAATTGGTTTCTCCTTTTCTCTAGGTTCTTTTTGGAATTGATTGGAACCAAGTCCTAATCCACAATGAATTGGTTTCTCTATGTCTTTTTACTTCTTTTTGCCATTGATTGGAATCAAGTCTTAATCCTTGAGGAATTGGTTTCTCTTTGTTCTTTAAGTTCTTTTGGTAATTGATTGGAACTAAGTCTTAATCCTTACGGAATTGGTTTCTTTTTTTTCCTCTCGTTTCTTTTCGGTATTGATTGGAATCAAGTCTTTATCCAAAATGAATTGGTTTCTCTTTGTCTTTTAAGTTCATTTTGCCATTGATTGGACTCAAGTCTGAATCCTTGAGGAATTAGTTTCTCTTTGTCCTTTAAGGTCTTTTGGTAATTGGTTGGAACTAAGTTTTAATCCTTAGGGAATTGGTTTCTCTTTTTCCTATAGTTTCTTTTCGAATTGATTGGAATCAAGTCTTTATCCATAATGAATTGGTTTCTCTTTGTCTTTCAAGTTCTTTTTGCCATTGATTGGAATCAAGTCTTAATCCTTGAGGAATTGGTTTCTCTTCGTCCTTTAAGTTCTTTGGCAATTGATTGGAACTAAGTCTTAATCCTTAAGGAATTGGTTTATCTTTTTCCTCTAGGTTCTTTTTGGTATTGATTGGAATCAAGTCTTCATCTATAATGAATTGGTTTCTCTTGGTGTTTTAAGTTCTTTTTGCCATTGATGGGACTCAAGTCTGAATCCTTGAGGAATTGGTTTCTCTTTGTCCTTTAAGTTCTTTTGGTAATTGATTGGAACTAAGTCTTAATCCTTAAGGAATTAGTTTCTCTTTTCCTATAGTTTCTTTTTGGTATTGATTGGAATCAAGTCTTTATCCATAATGAATTGGTTTCTCTTTGTCTTTTAAGTTCTTTTTGCCATTGATTGGAATCAAGTCTTAATCCTTGAGGAATTGGTTTCTCTTTGTCCTTTAAGTTCTTTGGCAATTGATTGGAACTAAGTCTTAATCCTTAAGGAATTGGTTTGTCTTTTTCCTCTAGGTTCTTTTTGGTATTGATTGGAATCAAGTCTTCATCTATAATGAATTGGTTTCTCTTGGTGTTTTAAGTTCTTTTTGCCATTGATTGGAATCAAGTCTTAATCCTTGAGGAATTGGCTTCTCTTTGTCCTTTAAGATCTTTTGGTAATTGATTGGAAGTAAGTCTTAATCCTTAAGGAATTGGTTTCTCCTTTTCTCTAGGTTCATTTTGGAATTGATTGGAACCAAGTCTTAATCCACAATGAATTGGTTTCTCTATGTCTTTTTACTTCTTTTGCCATTGATTGGAATCAAGTCTTAATCCTTGAGGAATTGGTTTCTCTTTGTTCTTTAAGTTCTTTTGGTAATTGATTGGAACTAAGTCTTAATCCTTGAGGAATTGGTTTCTCTTTTTCCTCTAACTTCTTTTCGGTATTGATTGGAATCAAGTCTTTATCCAAAATGAATTGGTTTCTCTTTGTCTTTTAAGTTCTTTTGGCATTGATTGGAATCAAGTCTTAATCCTTGAGGAATTGGTTTCTCTTTGTCCTTTAAGTTCTTTTGGTAATTGATTGGAATCAAGTCTTAATCCTTAATGAATTGGTTTCTCTTTGTCCTTTAAGTTCTTTTGGCCATTGATTGGAATCAAGTCTTAATCCATAATGAATTGGTTTCTCTTTGTCCTTTAAGTTCTTTGGCCAAAGATTGGAATCAAGTCTTAACAATTAAGGAATTGATTTCTCTTTGTCCTTTAAGTTCTTTTGGCAATTCATTGGAATCAAGTCTTAATCCATAATGAATTGGTTTATATTTGTCCTTTATGTTCTTTCGGCTAAAGATTGGAGTCAAGTCTTAATCCTTAATGAATTGCTTTCTATTTGTCCTTTTAGCTCTTTTGGCCATCGATTGCAAACAGGTCTTAATCCTTAATGAATTGGTTTCTCTTAGTCCTTTAAGTTCTTTTGGCCATTGATTGGAATCAAGTCTTAATCCTAAATGAATTGGTTTCTCTTTGTCCTTGAAGTTCTTTTGGCTATTGATTGGAAACAAGTCTTAATCCATAAAAAATTGGTTTCCCTTTGTTCTTTATGTTCTTTTGGCCATTGATTGGAAGCAAGTCTTCATCTATTAAGAATTGGTTTCTCTTTGTCCTTTAAGTTCTTTTGGCCATTGATTGGAAGCATGTCTTAATCCTTAATGAATTGGTTTCTCTTTGTCCTTTAAGTTCTTTTGGCCATTGATTGGAATCAAGTCTTAATCATTAATGAATTGGTTTCTCTTTGTCCATTAAGTTCTTTTGGCCATTGATTGGAATCAAGTCTTAATCCGTCATGAATTGGTTTCTCTTTGTCCTTTAAGTTCTTTTGGCCATTGATTGGAATCAAGTCTTAATCCACAATGAATTGGTTTCTCTTTGTCCTTTAAGTTCTTTTGGCCATTGATTGGAAACAAGTCTTAATCCTTAATGAATTGGTTTCTCTTTGTCCTTTAAGTTCTTTTGGCCATTGATTGGAATCAAGTCTTAATCATTAATGAATTGGTTTCTCTTTGTCCTTTAAGTTCTTTTGGCCATTGATTGAAATCAAGTCTTAATCCGTAATGAATTGGTTTCTCTTTGTCCTTTAAGTTCTTTTGGTAATTGATTGGAACTAAGTCTTAATCCTTAAGGAATTGGTTTCTCTTTGTCCTTTCAGTTCTTTTGGCCATTGATTGGAAACAAGTCTTTATCCTTAATGAATTGGTTTGTCTTTGTCCTTTAAGTTCTTTTGGCCATTGATTGGAATCAAGTCTTAATCCTTGAGGAATTGGTTTCTCTTCGTCCTTTAAGTTCTTTGGCAATTGATTGGAACTAAGTCTTAATCCTTAATGAATTGGTTTCTCTTTGTCCTTTAAGTTCTTTTTGGTATTGATTGGAATCAAGTCTTAATCTATAATGAATTGGTTTCTCTTTGTCCTTTAAGTTCTTTTGGCCATTGATTGGAATCAAGTCTTAATCCTTATTGAATTGGTTTCTCTTTGTCCTTTAAGTTCTTTTGGCCATTGATTTGAAACAAGTCTTAATCCTTGATGAATTGGTTTCTCTTTGTCCTTTAAGTTCTTTTGGCCATTGATTGGAATCAAGTCTTAATCCGTAATGAATTGGTTTCTCTTTCTTTTTTAAGTTCTTTTGGCCATTGATTGGAATCAAGTCTTAATCCTTGAGGAATTGGTTTCTCTTTGTCCTTTAAGTTCTTTTGGTAATTGATTGGAACTAAGTCTTAATCCTTAATGAATTGGTTTCTCTTTGTCCTTTAAGTTCTTTCGGCCATTGATTGGAAACAAGTCTTAATCATTAATGAATTGGTTTCTCTTTGTCCTTTAAGTTCTTTTGGCCATTGATTGGAATCAAGTCTTAATCCTTAAGGAATTGGTTTCTCTTTGTCCTTTAAGTTCTTTTGGCCATTGATTGGAAACAAGTCTTAATCCTTAATGAATTGGTTTCTCTTTGCTCTTTAAGTTCTTTTGGCCATTCATTAGAATCAAGTCTTAATCCTAATGAATTGGTTTCCCTTAGTCCTTTAAGTTCTTTTGGCCATTGATTGGAATCAAGTCTTAATCCTTCATGAATTGGTTTCTCTTTGTCCTGTAAGTTCTTTTGGCCGTTGATTGGAAACAAGTCTTAATCCATAATGAATTGGTTTCTCTTTGTTCTTTAAGTCCTTTTGGCCATTGATTGGATCAAGTCCTAATCCGTAATGTATGGTTTCTCTTTGTCCTTTAAGTTCTTTTGGCCATTGATTGGAAACAAGTCTTAATCATTAATGAATTGGTTTCTCTTTGTCCTGTAAGTTCTTTTGGATATTGATTGAATGCAAGTCTTAATCATTAATGAATTCGTTTCTCTTTGTCCTTTAAGTTCTTTTGGCCATTGATTGGAAACAAGTCTTAATCCGTAATGAATTGGTTTCTCTTTGTCCTTTAAGTTCTTTGGCAATTGATTGGAACTAAGTCTTAATCCTTAAGGAATTGGTTTCTCTTTGTCCTTTAAGTTCTTTTGGCCATTGATTGGAAGCAAGTCTTAATCCTTAATGAATTGGTTTCTCTTTGTCCTTTAAGTTCTTTTGGCCATTGATTGGAATCATGTCTTAATCCTTAATGAATTGGTTTCTCTTTGTCCTTTAAGTTCTTTTGGCCATTGATTGGAAACAAGTCTTCATCCTAATGAATTGGTTTCTCTTTGTCCTTTAAGTTCTTTTGGCCATTGATTGGAAACAAGTCTTAATCCATAATGAATTGGTTTCTCTTTGTTCTTTAAGTTCTTTTGGCCATTGATTGGAATCAAGTCTTAATCCTTGAGGAATTGGTTTCTCTTCGTCCTTTAAGTTCTTTGGCAATTGATTGGAAACAAGTCTTAATGATTAAGGGATTGGTTTCTTTTTGACCTTTAAGTTCTTTTGGCCATTGATTGGAATCAACTCTTAATCTATAATGAATTGGTTTCTCTTTGTCCTTTAAGTTCTTTTGGCCATTGATTGGAAACGAGTCTTAATCATTAATGAATTGGTTTCTCTTTGTCCTTTAAGTTCTTTTTGCCATTGATTGGAAACATGTCTTAATCCGTAATGAATTGGTTTCTCTTTGTCCTTTCCGTTCTATTGGCCATTGATTGGAAACAAACATGTCTTAATCCTTAATGAATTGGTTTCTCTTTGTCCTTCAAGTTCTTTTGGCCATTGATTGGAACATGTCTTAATCCTTAATGAATTGGTTTCTCTTTGTCCTTTAAGTTCTTTTGGCCATTGATTGGAAACAAGTCTTAATCATTAATGAATTGGTTTCTCTTTGTCCTTTAAGTTCTTTTGAACAAGTCTTATTCATTAATGAATTGGTTTCTTTTTGTCCATTAAGTTCTTTTGGCCATTGATTGGACTCAAGTCTGAATCCTTGAGGAATTGGTTTCTCTTTGTCCTTTAATGATGATAGGAACCCCGTGGATATAAAGATCCAGAAACCCCAGGCACACACTTTGATAGAAAACAAGATGTAGAATAAAGACCCTCCCTACTAAACCCCCAAGAAACCTGTCCTTGGAAACGTAGATATGAGGAAAGATAGAGCAGAAATTGATTGAATATCACAAGGAACTTACCTTAGGATGAATTCTCTCAATTTCTTGATGCAACAAGCAAAGCAAATCACTCACCTCACTTGCACACAAAGGAACTGTTTTCTTGAAAGAAAACAAAACAGAATTTCAATTAATCAAAAACTGCTAAACAATGTGTTCCTTGAGGTATTTATAACCTCTTACACTAGGTTAGACACTTAAACTAAGTCCAAGCCCAATAAGAAGTGTTACGATACTAAATAATATGAATTGGGTTGGATAAAACATAAAACATAAAACATGGGCCAAATAAAATAACTAAAAGTTTAGATGTCCTAAATACTTAAACTAACTAAACAAGGCCAAAATAGGATAATGGCCCAATATGGCCAAAATAAGCTTCTAAGCCCAATTGCGACAAATAACAAGATCTTGGGTTGTCCATTAGTATGAGTTGGCATCTTGGGCTCCTTGGCCCATTCTTGATACATTTCTTCCACAATTGCTTTGGCCAAGTTCCCAAAGTCTTCTCTTAACCTCTTTGCTCTTGCTCGTGTGATTGGTCCTATTGGCATGGTAAAATCTCCATCTTGGCCCCTTATGCTAGAATGTCCAATTTGTCCTCCGGAGCACGTATCATTCCCTCCCTCCTCAAAAGATTAGTCCTCGAATCTGCATCCATGTCAAAAGGAGAAAGGTCAGAAACATTAAAAGTAGCTGAAACATTATACTCACCCGGAAGGTCAATCTTGTAAGCATTATCATTGATCCTCTCCATCACTTGAAATGGACCATCACCCCTTGAGTCAAGTTTAGATTTCCTATGAGTAGGAAACCTATCCTTCCTTAAATGAATCCAAACCCAATCACCAGGTTCAAAGACAACTTGTTTGCGGCCCTTGTTAACTCTTTGAGCCGTCACCTTGTTTCTCTTTTCAATCAACTCACGTGCCTTCAAGTGCATTGCTTTAACCTTCTCAGCCCTCTCATCACCATCTAAGCTAACAAGATCACTCAAAGGTAAAGGCATCAAGTCTAAAACAGTTAAAGGATTAAAGCCATACACAAGCTCAAAAGGAGAAAACCCTGTAGAAGAATGAATGGTTCTATTATATGCAAACTCAATGAAAGGCAAACAATCTTCCCAAGTTTTCAAATTCTTACCAACAACTGCACGCAATAAAGTCCCTAAAGTCCTATTCACCACTTCAGTTTGACCATCAGTTTGTGGGTGACAAGTAGTAGAATATAACAATTTAGTTCCTAACACCCCACAACACTTTCCAAAAATGACTCAGGAACTTCACATCACGATCAGAAACAATGGTCCTAGGGACACCATGTAAACGCACCACTTCTCTAAAGAACAAATCAGCAATGTTTGTTGCATCATCAGTTTTATGGCATGCAATAAAGTGAGCCATTTTACTAAATCTGTCTACTACAACAAAAATGTTGTCTCTACCCTTCCTAGTTCTAGGCAATCCAAGCACAAAATCCATAGATATATCAACCCACGGATGAGTAGGAACAGGCAAGGGTGTGTATAAACCATGTGGCATAGACTTAGATTTAGCTTGTTTACATGCAATGCATTTAGCACAAATTCTTTCAACATCTTTTCGCATGTGTGGCCAATAAAAATGCACAGATAATACATCTAAAGTTTTATGCACACCAAAATGACCCATTAAACCACCACTATGTGATTCTCTAACACGCAACTCTCTATGAGCAAACAGGTACACAAATCCTATTACCACGAAACAGAAAACCTTCATGCCTATAGAATTTGTTAAATGCACCATGTTCACATGCAGCATAAATATCAGAGAAATCAGAATCAGTAGCATACAATTCTTTCAAATGCTCAAATCCTAACAACTTAGTGGTAAGTGTAGTGATTAAAGCATACCTTCTAGATAAAGCATCAGCAACCACATTCTCTTTCCCTTGCTTATAAGAGATCACATATGGAAAAGTCTCAATAAACTCAACCCATTTAGCATGCCTCTTATTCAGCTTACCTTGTCCCTTTAAGTGCTTGAGAGATTCATGATCAGTATGAATCACGAACTCTTTGGACAACAAGTAGTGTTGCCACACCTCTAAGGCCCGAACTAAAGCATATAGCTCTTTGTCATAGGTTGAGTACCTAAGTTGAGCTCCATTCAGCTTCTCATTGAAGAATGCAATGGGACGTTTTTCCTGCATCAAAACAGCACCTATACCAATCCCAGAAGCATCACATTCTATTTCAAAGGTTTTATCAAAATTAGGCAAAACAAGAATAGAAGCAGAACACAATTTATCTTTCAAAGTATTAAAAGCAAGTTCTTGTTCCTTTCCCCATTTAAACCCAACATCCTTTTTAATAATTTCAGTCAATGGAGTAGCAATGGTAGAGAAGTTTTTCACAAATCTTCTATAAAATCCAGCTAAACCATGAAAACTCCTTACCTCAGAAGCACTTTTAGGCGTTGGCCATTCTTGAATAGCCTTCACCTTCTCCTCATCAACCTCAATACCATGAGCACTCACAATAAAACCAAGGAAAACAACTTTATCAATGCAAAAGGTGCACTTTTTAAGGTTGGCAAATAACTTTTCCTTCCTAAGCACATCTAAAACAGCCCTAACATGTGATATATGATCATCCAAACATTGGCTATAAATCAGAATATCATCAAAATAAACAACCACAAATTTCCCCAAAAATTCCCTCAAAACATGGTTCATTAAATGCATGAAAGTACTAGGTGCATTAGTTAACCCAAACGGCATAACCAACCACTCATAAAGACCATATTTTGTTTTAAATGCAGTCTTCCATTCATCACCTGGTTTCATTCTAATTTGGTGATACCCACTTTTCAAATCAATTTTAGTAAATATGCATGCACCATTTAACTCATCAAGCATGTCATCTAACCTAGGGATAGGATGGCGATACTTTACCGTTATCTTGTTGTTGCCACGACAATCCACACACATCCTCCAAGTGCCATCTTTCTTTGGAACCAACAAAACTGGAACGGCACATGGACTCATGCTTTCCCTCACATACCCTTTAGCTAGCAGATCATCCACTTGCCTTTGAAGCTCCTTTGTCTCCTCGGGATTACTTCTATAGGCTGGTCTATTTGGAATACTAGCTCCAGGCACAAAATCAATTTGGTGCTCAATCCTCTCAATGGTGGCAATCCACTTGGCACCTCACTAGGAACACGTCCTCAAACTCCTGCAACAAAGAAAGAAAACAACTAGGCAAATTTGGGTTAAGTTCAGTTTGAGAGTAAAATCTCCTTAAACCAGAATCATAATCAAAGCTTTCTTGCCTAACAAAGCACTTTTCAAATCTCTCTCTTTTGCATAAAAACATGATTTCCTCTCACTCTCTTCATTTTTCTCACTCTTCTCTTTCTTTTCACTCTTTTCTTTCTTTGCATTTTCTCACCTCTCTCTTTCTTTTCTTTATTTTCTCTCACCATTGGGCCCTGTTCTTTATTCTTTTCTCTCATGGCCTAACTTTTCTCTTTTTCTTTTTCCTCACTTCCCAAATTCCCCACAAAAGTTTGTTGAAGCTTCATTTGGTCAAGATACACCTCCTTGGGTGATAATGGTGCAAGAGTGATCTTGTGGCCATTATACTCAAAGGAATACCTATTCTTGTACCCATCATGTAGCACAGGCCTATCAAATTGCCATGGTCTCCCCAACAACAAATGACTAGCTTGCATGGGTACTACATCACACACTACTTCATCACTATACTTCCCAATGGAGAATGCAACCACAACTTGCCTAGTAACTTTCACTTCCCCACTATTATTCAACCATTGCAACCTATATGGATTAGGATGCTTATAATGCTGCAATCCCAACTTCTCCACTAAGGTGGTACTAGCAACATTGGTGCAACTTCCACCATCAATAATCAAACTGCACACCTTTCCACCAACCAAACATCTAGTGTGAAAGATGTTCTCTCTTTGCTCTAGACTATCCTCCTTAACCTGCATATTCAAAGCACGTCTAGCAACAAGAGACTCACCATGCACGACGTATTCAACATTCTCATCATTATCAGAACAGTCCTCTAATGGTGGCATATCATCACTACCATCAGACTTACCATCATCATCAGATTCAGATACAACTTCAACTCCCCTAATGACCATTGTTCTCTTGTTCGGGCAATTAGATGCATAATGGCCCAAACCGTGGCACTTGAAGCATTTAACATCTCTATGTCTAGAAGTAGCGTATGAAGAAGATGAATTAGAGTACCTTTCTTCTTGGCCATGTCTAGTCCCTTCTCCTTGGGGTTTGAGTCCTTATTCTTCTTTGTGTCCTCATACTTAGACCATTTTGAACCCCACTTTGAGTTGGAATTTGAAAATGCCTTAGCTGCCCTTCTTTGATTTTGCTGTTTCTCCACCTTCATTGCCATGCTAACCAAATCCTCCATCTCCACATAATGGTGTAATTCTACCACATCTGCAATCTCCTTGTTCAAACCACCTATAAACCGAGCCATAGTTACTTCCATGTCCTCTTCAATGTTGGCTTTAATCATGAGAATTTCCATCTCCTTGTGGTAATCTTCTACTGATTTGGAGCCTTGAATGAGCCTATGCAATTTTTGGTGCACTTCCCTATAGTAGTGGGAAGGAACAAATCTCTTCTTCATTATCCTCTTCATCTCATCCCAAGTTTCTATGGGGTATTCCCCATTTCTCCTTCTGGACTTAACTAGCTCATCCCATTGATTAGAGCATAATCAGAAAATTCCACAGCAGCCAATCTGACCTTCTTCTCTTCAGAATAATTATGACAAGCAAAAATCATCTCCACCTTTCTTTCCCACTCTAAATAAGCTTCAGCATCATTCCTACCCTTGAATGGTGGTATCTGCATCTTGATAGCATTAATGTTGCTATCCCAAGCTCTATTTCTAGTTCTCCTATTTCTAGCTGAATCAAATTCATCAGACTCCTCCCCAGATAGCTCATGGTTGGAATCATGGTGACGTCGATTCCTCAAATCAACCTGTCTACTACCTCTGGACATGCTTTGTGTCATCTCCTTTCTCCATTCATCCATCTCATCAAGTCTATCATTCAACTTCTGAAATTGACTAGTGAAAGCTTGGTACATGACCTTCATGTCAAGTATCACACCAGGTTCCTCTTCATAATTTTCTCTTCCTTCCTTCCTTGAGTTGTTAGCCATTGAACAACCTGCAAAATATTAATAAAAGAAAAAGGACCTCACAAGCACTCTCTCACGTGTTTGCACTCAAAATTGCATACGCTCGTGTTTTCACTCAATTCTTGGCTTTTACCCTCTTTTGTGCTCACCACTCTTGCCTTTTACCACTCTTGATCACTTTAGAATGTTGCACTTCAGAAATTAAATGAAATCAAGCAAGGCAAATCCACAAGTAATATTAAGATCAGAATTGATGCCAAGGATTACCAAGAGAAACTCAAGTTTAAGACTCAGAATGGGTTACTTAATTTGCAAGGAAAAAAAAAGACACAAAAGACACACAACTAAGGATTACTTAGACTCCAAGGAACTCAAGATAACACAAAATCTGGTGTAAATCAACTAAATCTGATATAAATCAGATTTAAAATTCAAAATTTAAATTCCAAGGGAAGACAAGATATGTAATCTGATTTGAATCAAAACTGAATCTAGACACAATCCTTTTGAATTTGAAACAAAAGATAATGCAATCTGATGTGAATCAGAACTAAATCTGAATATAATCCTTTCAATCTTTTCTAATTTCCCCTCCTTTTTTTTTTTTCGTCCTTCTTTTTTTTTTTTCGTCCTCCTTTTTTTTCTGGCTTTTTTTTTTCGTTTTTTTTTTGCACCTTTTTTTTTTTTTTAATTTCAACTAGTAACAAAGATTGAAAACAAAACAAGGGAAACACAAAGATGGAACAAAGATATGACTGTAGCACAAAAGGAGAGAATGCAAAAACACGAAAAACAAGAGCATAAGCGGACAAGAAAAGAAGACAAAAGACAAACGTAAAAGACAAAGATAGATAAATAGGAATTTATCTAGACCTTGCTCTGATACCAAATGATGAAAGGAACCCCGTGGATATAAAGATCCAGAAACCCCAGGCACACACTTTGATAGAAAACAAGATATAGAATAAAGACCCTCCCTACTAAACCCCCAAGAAACCTGTCCTTGGAAACGTAGATAACAGGGAAAAGATAGAACAGAAATTGATTGAATATCACAAGGAACTTACCTTAGGATGAATTCTCTCAATTTCTTGATGCAACAAGCAAAGCAAATCACTCACCTCACTTGCACACAAAGGAACTGTTTTCTTGAAAGAAAACTAAACAAAATTTCAATTAATCAAAACTGCTAAACAATGTGTTCCTTGAGGTATTTATAACCTCTTACACTAGGTTAGACACTTAAACTAAGTCCAAGCCCAATAAGAAGTGTTCTGATACTAAATAATATGAATTGGGTTGGATAAAACATAAAACATAAAACATGGGCCAAATAAAATAACTAAAAGTTTAGATGTCCTAAATACTTAAACTAACTAAACAAGGCCAAAATAGGATAATGGCCCAATATGGCCAAAATAAGCTTCTAAGCCCAATTCGCAGCAAATAACAAGATCTTGGGTTGTCCATTAGTATGAGTTGGCATCTTGGGCTCCTTGGCCCATTCTTGATACATCTCTTCCACAATTGCTTTGGCCAAGTTCCCAAAGTCTTCTCTTAACCTCTTTGCTCTTGCTCGTGTGATTGGTCCTACTGGCATGGTAAAATCTCCATCTTGGCCCCTTATGCTAGAATGTCCAATTTGTCCTCGAACACGTATCAAGTTCTTTTTTTAAGTTCTTTTGGTTGATTGGAAACACAAGTCTTAATCCTTCATGAATTGGTTTCTCTTTGTCCTGTAAGTTCTTTTGGCCGTTGAATGGAAACAAGTCTTAATCCTTCATGAATTGGTTTCTCTTTGACCTTTAAGCTCTTTTGGCCATTGATTGGAAACATGTCTTAATCCTTAATGAATTGGTTTCTCTTTGTCCTTTAAGTTCTTTTGGCCATTGATTGGAAACAAGTCTTAATCATTAATGAATTGGTTTCTCTTTGTCCTTTAAGTTCTTTTGGCCATTGATTGGAAACAAGTCTTAATCATTAATGAATTGGTTTCTCTTTGTTCTTTAAGTTCTTTTGGCCATTGATTGGAAACATGTCTTAATCCTTAATGAATTGGTTTCTCTTTGTCCTTTAAGTTCTTTTGGCCATAGATTGGAAGCAAGTCTTAATCCTTAATGAATTGGTTTCTCTTTGTCCTTTAAGTTCTTTTGGCCATTGATTGGAAACATGTCTTAATCCTTAATGAATTGGTTTCTCTTTGTCCTTTAAGTTCTTTTGGCCATTGATTGGAAACAAGTCTTAATCATTAATGAATTGGTTTCTCTTTGTCCTTTAAGTTCTTTTGGCCATTGATTGGAAACATGTCTTAATCGTTAATGAATTGGTTTTTCTTTGTCCTTTAAGTTCTTTTGGCCATTGATTGGAAACATGTCTTAATCCGTAATGAATTGGTTTCTCTTTGTCCTTTAAGTTCTTTTGGCCATTGATTGGAAACAAGTCTTAATCATTAATGAATTGGTTTCTCTTTGTCCTTTAAGTTCTTTTGGCCATTGATTGGAAACATGTCTTAATCCTTAATGAATTGGTTTCTCTTTGTCCTTTAAGTTCTTTTGGCCATTGATTGGAAACAAGTCTTAATCCTTAATGAATTGGTTTCTCTTAGTCCTTTAAGTTCTTTTGGCCATTGATTGAAACAAGTCTTAATCCTAATGAATTGGTTTCTCTTTATCCTTTAAGTTCTTTTGGCCATTGATTGGAAACAAGTCTTAATCCTTAATGAATTGGTTTCTCTTTGTCCTTTAAGTTCTTTTGGCCATTGATTGGAAACAAGTCTTAATCATTAATGAATTGGTTTCTCTTTGTCCTTTAAGTTCTTTTGGCCATTGATTGGAAACAAGTCTTAATCGTTAATGAATTGGTTTCTCTTTGTTCTTTAAGTTCTTTTGGCCATTGATTGGAAACAACTCTATATCCTTAATGAATTGGTTTCTCTTTGTCCTTTCTCTTTGTCCATTAAGTTCTTTTGGCCATTGATTGGAAACAAGTCTTAATCCTTAATGAATTGGTTTCTCTTTGTCCTTTAAGTTCTTTTGGCCATTGATTGGAAACAAGTCTTAATCATTAATGAATTGGTTTCTCTTTGTCCTTTAAGTTCTTTTGGCCATTGATTGGAAACATGTCTTAATCCTTAATGAAATGGTTTCTCTTTGTCCTTTAAGTTCTTTTGGCCATTCATTAGAAACATGTCTTAATCCTTATTGAATTGGTTTCCCTTATCCTTTAAGTTCTTTTGGCCATTGATTTGAAACAAGTCTTAATCCTAATGAATTTATTTCTCTTTGTCCTTTTTGTTCTTTTGGCCATTGATTGGAATCAAGTCTTAATCCTTCATGAATTGGTTTCTCTTTGTCCTGTAAGTTCTTTTGGCCATTGATTGGAAACAAGTCTTAATCATTAATGAATTGGTTTCTCTTTGTCCTTTAAGTTCTTTTGGCCATTGATTGGAAACAACTCTTTATCCTTAATGAATTGGTTTCTCTTTGTCCTTTAAGTTCTTTTGGCCATTGATTGGAAACAAGTCTTAATCATTAATGAATTGGTTTCTCTTTGTCCTTTAAGTTCTTTTGGCCATTGATTGGAAACATGTCTTAATCCTTAATGAATTGGTTTCTCTTTGTCCTTTAAGTTCTTTTGGCCATTGATTGGAAACAAGTCTTAATCATTAATGAATTGGTTTCTCTTTGTCCTTTAAGTTCTTTTGGCCATTGATTGGAAACATGTCTTAATCTGTAATGAATTGGTTTCTCTTTGTCCTTTCTGTTCTATTGGCCATTGATTGGAAACAAGTCTTAATAATTAATGAATTGGTTTCTCTTTGTCCTTTAAGTTCTTTTGGCCATTGATTGGAAACAAGTCTTAATCATTAATGAATTGGTTTCTCTTTGTCCTTTAAGTTCTTTTGGCCATTGATTGGAAACAAGTCTTAATCATTAATGAATTGGTTTCTCTTTGTCCTTGAAGTTCTTTTGGCCATTGATTGGAAACATGTCTTAATCCTTAATGAATTGGTTTCTCTTTGTCCTTTAAGTTCTTTTGGCCATTGATTGGAAACAAGTCTTAATCATTAATGAATTGGTTTCTCTTTGTCCTTTAAGTTCTTTTGGCCATTGATTGGAAACATGTCTTAATCCTTAATGAATTGGTTTCTCTTTGTCCTTTAAGTTCTTTTGGCCATTGATTGGAAACATGTCTTAATCATTAATGAATTGGTTTCTCATTAACCTTTAAGTTCTTTTGGCCATTGATTTGAAACAACTCTTAATCCTTAATGAATTCGTTTCTCTTTGTCCTTTAAGTTCTTTTGGCCATTGATTGGAAACAAGTCTTAATCCTTAATGAATTGGTTTCTCTTTGTCCTTTAAGTTCTTTTGGCCATTGATTGGAAACAAGTCTTAATCAATAATGAATTGGTTTCTCTTTGTCCTTTAAGTTCTTTTGGCCATTGATTGGAAACATGTCTTAATCCTTAATGAATTGGTTTCTCTTTGTCCTTTAAGTTCTTTTGGCCATTGATTGGAAACATGTCTTAATCATTAATGAATTGGTTTCTCTTTGTCCTTTAAGTTCTTTTGGCCATTGATTGGAAACAAGTCTTAATCATTAATGAATTGGTTTCTCTTTGTTCTTTAAGTTCTTTTGGCCATTGATTGGAAACATGTCTTAATCCTTAATGAATTGGTTTCTCTTTGTCCTTTAAGTTCTTTCGGCCATTGATTGGAAACAAGTCTTAATCATTAATGAATTGGTTTCTCTTTGTCCTTTAAGTTCTTTTGGCCATTGATTGGAAACAAGTCTTAATCCTTAATGAAATGGTTTCTCTTTGTCCTTTAAGTACATGGCTTAATCCTTATTGAATTGGTTTCTCTTTGTCCTTTAAGTTCTTTTGGCCATTGATTGAAACAAGTCTTAATCCTAATGAATTGGTTTCCCTTAGTCCTTTAAGTTCTTTTGGCCATTGATTGGAAACAAGTCTTAATCCTTCATGAATTGGTTTATCTTTGTCCTTTAAGTTCTTTTGGCCATTGATTGGAAACAAGTCTTAATCATTAATGAATTGGTTTCTCTTTGTCCTTTAAGTTCTTTTGGCCATTGATTGGAAATAAGTCTTACTCCTAAATGAATTGGTTTCTCTTTGTCCTTTAAGTTCTTTTGGCCATTGATTGGAAACAAGTCTTAATCATTAATGAATTGGTTTCTCTTTGTCCTTTAAGTTCTTTTGGCCATTGATTGGAAACAAGTCTTAATCATTAATGAATTGGTTTCTCTTTGTCCTTTAAGTTCTTTTGGCCATTGATTGGAAACAAGTCTTAATCCGTAATGAATTGGTTTCTCTTTGTCTTTTAAGTTCTTTTGGCCATTGATTTGAAACAAGTCTTAATCATTAATGAATTGGTTTCTCTTTGTCCTTTAAGTTCTTTTGGCCATTGATTGGAAACATGTCTTAATCCTTAATGAATTGGTTTCTCCTTATCCTTTAAGTTCTTTTGGCCATTGATTTGAAACAAGTCTTAATCCTTAATGAATTGGTTTCTCTTTGTCCTTTAAGTTCTTTTGGCCATTGATTGGAAACAAGTCTTAATCCTTAATGAATTGGTTTCTCTTTGTCCTTTAAGTTCTTTCGGCCATTGATTGGAAACAAGTCTTAATCAATAATGAATTGGTTTCTCTTTGTCCTTTAAGTTCTTTTGGCCATTGATTGGAAACAAGTCTTAATCCTTAATGAATTGGTTTCTCTTTGTCCTTTAAGTTCTTTTGGCCATTGATTGGAAACAAGTCTTAATCATTAATGAATTGGTTTCTCTTTGTCCTTTAAGTTCTTTTGGCCATTGATTGGAAACATGTCTTAATCCTTAATGAATTGGTTTCTCTTTGTCCTTTAAGTTCTTTTGGCCATTGATTGGAAACATGTCTTAATCTTTAATGAATTGGTTTCTCTTTATCCTTTAAGTTCTTTCGGCCATTGATTGGAAACAAGTCTTAATCATTAATGAATTGGTTTCTCTTTGTCCTTTAAGTTCTTTTGGCCATTGATTGGAAACAAGTCTTAATCCATAATGAATTGGTTTCTCTTTGTCCTTTACGTTCTTTTGGCCGTTGATTGGAAACATGTCTTAATCCTTAATGAATTGGTTTCTCTTTGTCCTTTAAGTTCTTTTGGCCATTGATTGGAAACAAGTCTTAATCATTAATGAATTGGTTTCTCTTTGTCCTTTAAGTTCTTTTGGCCATTGATTGGAAACATGTCTTAATCCTTAATGAATTGGTTTCTCTTTGTCCTTTAAGTTCTTTTGGCCATTGATTGGAAACATGTCTTAATCCTTAATGAATTGGTTTCTCTTTGTCCTTTAAGTTCTTTTGGCCATTGATTGGAAACAAGTCTTAATCATTAATAAATTAGTTTCTCTTTGTCCTTTAAGCTCTTTTGGCCATTGATTGGAAATGTGTCTTAATCCATAATGAATTGGTTTCTCTTTGTCCTTTAAGCTCTTTTGGCCATTGATTGGAAACATGTCTTAATCCTTAATGAATTGGTTTCTCTTTGTCCTTTAAGTTCTTACGGCCATTGACTGGAAACAAGTCTTAATCATTAATGAATTGGTTTCTCTTTGTCCTTTAAGTTCTTTTGGCCATTGATTGGAAACATGTCTTAATCCTTAATGAATTGGTTTCTCTTTGTCCTTTAAGTTCTTTTGGCCATTGATTGGAAACATGTCTTAATCCTTAATGAATTGGTTTCTCTTTGTCCTTTAAGTTCTTTTGGCCATTGATTGGAAACAAGTCTTAATCATTAATGAATTGGTTTCTCTTTGTCCTTTAAGTTCTTTTGGCCATTGATTGGAAACAAGTCTTAATCTTTAATGAATTGGTTTCTCTTTGTCCTTTAAGTTCTTTTGGCCATTGATTGGAAACATGTCTTAATCCTTAATGAATTGGTTTCTCTTTGTCCTTTAAGTTCTTTTGGCCATTCATTAGAAACATGTCTTAATCCTTATTGAATTGGTTTCCCTTATCCTTGAAGTTCTTTTGGCCATTGATTTGAAACAAGTCTTAATCCTAATGAATTTATTTCTCTTTGTCCTTTAAGTTCTTTTGGCCATTGATTGGAAACAACTCTTTATCCTTAATGAATTGGTTTCTCTTTGTCCTTTAAGTTCTTTTGGCCATTGATTGGAAACAAGTCTTAATCATTAATGGATTGGTTTCTCTTTGTCCTTTAAGTTCTTTTGGCCATTGATTGGAAACATGTCTTAATCCTTAATGAATTGGTTTCTCTTTGTCCTTTAAGTTCTTTCGGCCATTGATTGGAAACATGTCTTAATCATTAATGAATTGGTTTCTCTTTATCCTTTAAGTTCTTTTGGCCATTGATTGGAAACAAGTCTTAATCATTAATGAATTGGTTTCTCTTTGTCCTTTAAGTTCTTTTGGCCATTGATTGGAAACATGTCTTAATCCTTAATGAATTGGTTTCTCTTTGTCCTTTAAGTTCTTTTGGCCATTGATTGGAAACAAGTCTTAATCATTAATGAATTGGTTTCTCTTTGTCCTTTAAGTTCTTTTGGCCATTGATTGGAAACAACTCTTTATCCTTAATGAATTGGTTTCTCTTTGTCCTTTAAGTTCTTTTGGCCATTCATTAGAAACATGTCTTAATCCTTATTGAATTGGTTTCTCTTTGTCCTTTAAGTTCTTTTGGCCATTGATTGAAACAAGTCTTAATCCTAATGAATTTATTTCTCTTTGTCCTTTAAGTTCTTTTGGCCATTGATTGGAAACAAGTCTTAATCCTTCATGAATTGGTTTCTCTTTGTCCTTTAAGTTCTTTTGGCCGTTGATTGGAAACAAGTCTTAATCAATAATGGATTGGTTTCTCTTGTCCTTTAAGTTCTTTTGGCCATTGATTGGAAACAACTCTTAATCCTTAATGAATTGGTTTCTCTTTGTCCTTTAAGTTCTTTGGGCCATTGATTGGAAACAAGTCTTAATCATTAATGAATTGGTTTCTCTTCGTCCTTTAAGTTCTTATGGCCATTGACTAGAAACAAGTCTTAATCATTAATGAATTAGTTTCTCTTTGTCCTTTAAGTTCTTTTGGCCATTGATTGGAAACAACTCTTTATCCTTAATGAATTGGTTTCTCTTTGTCCTTTAAGTTCTTTCGGCCATTGATTCGAAACAAGTCTTAATCATTAATAAGTTGGTTTCTCTTTGTCCTTTAAGTTCTTTTGGCCATTGATTGGAAACATGTCTTAATCCTTAATGAAATGGTTTCTCTTTGTCCTTTAAGTTCTTTTGGCCATTCATTAGAAACATGTCTTAATCCTTATTGAATTGGTTTCCCTTATCCTTTATGTTCTTTTGGCCATTGATTTGAAACAAGTCTTAATCCTAATGAATTTATTTCTCTTTGTCCTTTTTGTTCTTTTGGCCATTGATTGGAATCAAGTCTTAATCCTTCATGAATTGGTTTCTCTTTGTCCTGTAAGTTCTTTTGGCCGTTGATTGGAAACAAGTCCTAATCAATAATGGATTGGTTTCTCTTGTCCTTTAAGTTCTTTTGGCCATTGATTGGAAACATGTCTTAATCCTTAATGAATTGGTTTCTCTTTGTCCTTTAAGTTCTTTTGGCCATTGATTGGAAACAAGTCTTAATCATTAATGAATTGGTTTCTCTTTGTCCTTTAAGTTCTTTTGGCCATTGATTGGAAACATGTCTTAATCCTTAATGAATTGGTTTCTCTTTGTCCTTTAAGTTCTTTTGGCCATTGATTGGAAACATGTCTTAATCTTTAATGAATTGGTTTCTCTTTATCCTTTAAGTTCTTTCGGCCATTGATTGGAAACAAGTCTTAATCATTAATGAATTGGTTTCTCTTTGTCCTTTAAGTTCTTTTGGCCATTGATTGGAAACATGTCTTAATCCTTAATGAATTGGTTTCTCTTTGTCCTTTAAGTTCTTTTGGCCATTGATTGGAAACATGTCTTAATCCTTAATGAATTGGTTTCTCTTTGTCCTTTAAGTTCTTTTGGCCATTGATTGGAAACAAGTCTTAATCATTAATGAATTGGTTTCTCTTTGTCCTTTAAGTTCTTTTGGCCATTGATTGGAAACATGTCTTAATCCTTAATGAATTGGTTTCTCTTTGTCCTTTAAGTTCTTTTGGCCATTGATTGGAAACATGTCTTAATCCTTAATGAATTGGTTTCTCTTTGTCCTTTAAGTTCTTTTGGCCATTGATTGGAAACAAGTCTTAATCATTAATGAATTGGTTTCTCTTTGTCCTTTAAGTTCTTTTGGCCATTGATTGGAAACATGTCTTAATCCTTAATGAATTGGTTTCTCTTTGTCCTTTAAGTTCTTTTGGCCATTGATTGGAAACATGTCTTAATCCTTAATGAATTGGTTTCTCTTTGTCCTTTAAGTTCTTTTGGCCATTGATTGGAAACAAGTCTTAATCATTAATGAATTGGTTTCTCTTTGTCCTTTAAGTTCTTTTGGCCATTGATTGGAAACATGTCTTAATCCTTAATGAATTGGTTTCTCTTTGTCCTTTAAGTTCTTTTGGCCATTGATTGGAAACATGTCTTAATCCTTAATGAATTGGTTTCTCTTTGTCCTTTAAGTTCTTTTGGCCATTGATTGAATGCAAGTCTTAATCCTTAATGAATTGGTTTCCCTTTGTCCTTTAAGTTCTTTTGGCCATTGATTGGAAACAAGTCTTAATCCTTAATGAATTGGTTTCTCTTTGTCCTTTAAGTTCTTTTGGCCATTGATTGGAAACAAGTCTTAATCATTAATGAATTGGTTTCTCTTTGTCCTTTAAGTTCTTTTGGCCATTGATTGGAAACAAGTCTTAATCCTTAATGAATTGGTTTCTCTTTGTCCTTTAAGTTCTTTTGGCCATTGATTGGAAACAAGTCTTAATCATTAATGAATTGGTTTCTCTTTGTCCTTTAAGTTCTTTTGGCCATTGATTGGAAACAAGTCTTAATCATTAATGAATTGGTTTCTCTTTGTCCTTTAAGTTCTTTTGGCCATTGATTGGAAACAAGTCTTAATCCTTAATGAATTGGTTTCTCTTTGTCCTTTAAGTTCTTTTGGCCATTGATTGGAAACAACTCTTTATCCTTAATGAATTGGTTTCTCTTTGTCCTTTAAGTTCTTTCGGCCATTGATTGGAAACAAGTCTTAATCATTAATGAATTGGTTTCTCTTTGTCCTTTAAGTTCTTTTGGCCATTGATTGGAAACATGTCTTAATCCTTAATGAAATGGTTTCTCTTTGTCCTTTAAGTTCTTTTGGCAATTCATTAGAAACATGTCTTAATCCTTATTGAATTGGTTTCCCTTATCCTTTATGTTCTTTTGGCCATTGATTTGAAACAAGTCTTAATCCTAATGAATTTATTTCTCTTTGTCCTTTAAGTTCTTTTGGCCATTGATTGGAAACAAGTCTTAATCCTTCATGAATTGGTTTCTCTTTGTCCTTTAAGTTCTTTTGGCCGTTGATTGGAAACAAGTCCTAATCAATAATGGATTGGTTTCTCTTGTCCTTTCAGTTCTTTTGGCCGTTGATTGGAAACAACTCTTTATCCTTAATGAATTGGTTTCTCTTTGTCCTTTAAGTTCTTTTGGCCATTGATTGGAAACAAGTCTTAATCATTAATGAATTGGTTTCTCTTTGTCCTTTAAGTTCTTTTGGCCATTGATTGGAAACATGTCTTAATCCTTAATGTATTGGTTTCTCTTTGTCCTTTAAGTTCTTTTGGCCATTGATTGGAAACATGTCTTAATCTTTAAGGAATTGGTTTCTCTTTCTCCTTTAAGTTCTTTCGGCCATTGATTGGAAACAAGTCTTAATCATTAATGAATTGGTTTCTCTTTGTCCTTTAAGTTCTTTTGGCCATTGATTGGAAACATGTCTTAATCTTTAATGAATTGGTTTCTCTTTGTCCTTTAAGTTCTTTTGGCCATTGATTGGAAACAAGTCTTAATCATTAATGAATTGGTTTCTCTTTGTCCTTTAAGTTCTTTTGGCCATTGATTGGAAACATGTCTTAATCCTTAATGAATTGGTTTCTCTTTGTCCTTTAAGTTCTTTTGGCCATTGATTGGAAACATGTCTTAATCCTTAATGAATTGGTTTCTCTTTGTCCTTTAAGTTCTTTTGGCCATTGATTGGAAACAAGTCTTAATCATTAATGAATTGGTTTCTCTTTGTCCTTTAAGTTCTTTTGGCCATTGATTGGAAACATGTCTTAATCCTTAATGAATTGGTTTCTCTTTGTCCTTTAAGTTCTTTTGGCCATTGATTGGAAACATGTCTTAATCCTTAATGAATTGGTTTCTCTTTGTCCTTTAAGTTCTTTTGGCCATTGATTGGAAACAAGTCTTAATCATTAATGAATTGGTTTCTCTTTGTCCTTTAAGTTCTTTTGGCCATTGATTGGAAACATGTCTTAATCCTTAATGAATTGGTTTCTCTTTGTCCTTTAAGTTCTTTTGGCCATTGATTGGAAACATGTCTTAATCCTTAATGAATTGGTTTCTCTTTGTCCTTTAAGTTCTTTTGGCCATTGATTGGAAACAAGTCTTAATCATTAATGAATTGGTTTCTCTTTGTCCTTTAAGTTCTTTTGGCCATTGATTGGAAACAAGTCTTAATCTTTAATGAATTGGTTTCTCTTTGTCCTTTAAGTTCTTTTGGCCATTGATTGGAAACATGTCTTAATCCTTAATGAATTGGTTTCTCTTTGTCCTTTAAGTTCTTTTGGCCATTGATTGGAAACATGTCTTAATCCTTAATGAATTGGTTTCTCTTGTCCTTTAAGTTCTTTTGGCCATTGATTGGAAACAAGTCTTAATCATTAATGAATTGGTTTCTCTTTGTCCTTTAAGTTCTTTTGGCCATTGATTGGAAACAAGTCTTAATCCTTAATGAATTGGTTTCTCTTTGTCCTTTAAGTTCTTTTGGCCGTTGATTGGAAACAAGTCTTAATCAATAATGGATTGGTTTCTCTTTGTCCTTCCTTTAAGTTCTTTTGGCCATTGATTGGAAACATGTCTTAATCCTTAATGAATTGGTTTCTCTTTGTCCTTTAAGTTCTTTTGGCCATTGATTGGAAACATGTCTTAATCATTAATGAATTGGTTTCTCTTTGTCCTTTAAGTTCTTTGGGCCATTGATTGGAAACAAGTCTTAATCATTAATGAATTGGTTTCTCTTCGTCCTTTAAGTTCTTATGGCCATTGACTAGAAACAAGTCTTAATCATTAATGAATTGGTTTCTCTTTGTCCTTTAAGTTCTTTTGGCCATTGATTGGAAACATGTCTTAATCCTTAATGAATTGGTTTCTCTTTGTCCTTTAAGTTCTTTTGGCCATTGATTGGAAACATGTCTTAATCCTTAATGAATTGGTTTCTCTTTGTCCTTTAAGTTCTTTCGGCCATTGATTGGAAACAAGTCTTAATCATTAATAAGTTGGTTTCTCTTTGTCCTTTAAGTTCTTTTGGCCATTGATTGGAAACATGTCTTAATCCTTAATGAATTGGTTTCTCTTTGTCCTTTAAGTTCTTTTGGCCATTCATTAGAAACATGTCTTAATCCTTATTGAATTGGTTTCCCTTATCCTTTAAGTTCTTTTGGCCATTGATTGGAAACAAGTCTTAATCCTTCATGAATTGGTTTCTCTTTGTCCTTTAAGTTCTTTTGGCCATTGATTGAAATCATGTCTTAATCCGTAATGAATTGGTTTCTCTTTGTCCTTTAAGTTCTTTTGGCCATTGATTGGAAACAAGTCTTAATCATTAATGAATTGGTTTCTCTTTGTCCTTTAAGTTCTTTTGGCCATTGATTGGAAACATGTCTTAATCCTTAATGAATTGGTTTCTCTTTGTCCTTTAAGTTCTTTTGGCCATTGATTGGAAACAAGTCTTAATCATTAATGAATTGGTTTCTCTTTGTCCTTTAAGTTCTTTTGGCCATTGATTGGAAACATGTCTTAATCCTTAATGAATTGGTTTCTCTTTGTCCTTTAAGTTCTTTTGGCCATTGATTGGAAACATGTCTTAATCCTTAATGAATTGGTTTCTCTTTGTCCTTTAAGTTCTTTTGGCCATTGATTGGAAACAAGTCTTAATCATTAATGAATTGGTTTCTCTTTGTCCTTTAAGTTCTTTTGGCCATTGATTGGAAACATGTCTTAATCTTTAATGAATTGGTTTCTCTTTGTCCTTTAAGTTCTTTCGGCCATTGATTGGAAACAAGTCTTAATCATTAATGAATTGGTTTCTCTTTGTCCTTTAAGTTCTTTTGGCCATTGATTGGAAACATGTCTTAATCCTTAATGAATTGGTTTCTCTTTGTCCTTTAAGTTCTTTTGGCCATTGATTGGAAACATGTCTTAATCCTTAATGAATTGGTTTCTCTTTGTCCTTTAAGTTCTTTTGGCCATTGATTGGAAACAAGTCTTAATCATTAATGAATTGGTTTCTCTTTGTCCTTTAAGTTCTTTTGGCCATTGATTGGAAACATGTCTTAATCCTTAATGAATTGGTTTCTCTTTGTCCTTTAAGTTCTTTTGGCCATTGATTGGAAACATGTCTTAATCCTTAATGAATTGGTTTCTCTTTGTCCTTTAAGTTCTTTTGGCCATTGATTGGAAACAAGTCTTAATCATTAATGAATTGGTTTCTCTTTGTCCTTTAAGTTCTTTTGGCCATTGATTGGAAACATGTCTTAATCCTTAATGAATTGGTTTCTCTTTGTCCTTTAAGTTCTTTTGGCCATTGATTGGAAACATGTCTTAATCCTTAATGAATTGGCTTCTCTTTGTCCTTTAACTTCTTTCGGCCATTGATTGGAAACAAGTCTTAATCATTAATGAATTGGTTTCTCTTTGTCCTTTAAGTTCTTTTGGCCATTCATTGGAAACAAGTCTTAATCATTAATGAATTGGTTTCTCTTTGTCCTTTAAGTTCTTTTGGCCATTGATTGGAAACATGTCTTAATCCTTAATGAATTGGTTTCTCTTTGTCCTTTAAGTTCTTTTGGCCATTGATTGGAAACATGTCTTAAATTTTAATGAATTGGTTTCTCTGTATCCTTTAAGTTCTTTTGGCCATTGATTGGAAACAAGTCTTAATCATTAATGAATTGGTTTCTCTTTGTCCTTTAAGTTCTTTTGGCCATTGATTGGAAACAAGTCTTAATCCTAATGAATTGGTTTGTCTTTGTCCTTTAAGTTCTTTTGGCCATTGATTGGAAACAAGTCTTAATCATTAATGAATTGGTTTCTCTTTGTCCTTTAAGTTCTTTTGGCCATTGATTGGAAACATGTCTTAATCCGTAATGAATTGGTTTCTCTTTGTCCTTTAAGTTCTTTTGGCCATTGATTGGAAACATGTCTTAATCATTAATGAATTGGTTTCTCTTTGTCCTTTAAGTTCTTTTGGCCATTGATTGGAAACAAGTCTTAATCATTAATGAATTGGTTTCTCTTTGTCCTTTAAGTTCTTTTGGCCATTGATTGGAAACATGTCTTAATCCTTAATGAATTGGTTTCTCTTTGTCCTTTAAGTTCTTTTGGCCATTGATTGGAAACAAGTCTTAATCATTAATGAATTGGTTTCTCTTTGTCCTTTAAGTTCTTTTGGCCATTGATTGGAAACAAGTCTTAATCCTTAATGAATTGGTTTCTCTTTGTCCTTTAAGTTCTTTTGGCCATTGATTGGAAACATGTCTTAATCCTTAATGAATTGGTTTCTCTTTGTCCTTTAAGTTCTTTTGGCCATTGATTGGAAACAAGTCTTAATCCTTAATGAATTGGTTTCTCTTTGTCCTTTAAGTTCTTTTGGCCATTGATTGGAAACAAGTCTTAATCCTTAATGAATTGGTTTCTCTTTGTCCTTTAAGTTCTTTTGGCCATTGATTGGAAACAAGTCTTAATCATTAATGAATTGGTTTCTCTTTGTCCTTTAAGTTCTTTCGGATCCTTAATGAATTGGTTTCTCTTTGTCCTTTAAGTTCTTTGGGCCATTGATTGGAAACAAGTCTTAATCATTAATGAATTGGTTTCTCTTCGTCCTTTAAGTTCTTTTGGCCATTGATTGGAAACAAGTCTTAATCATTAATGAATTGGTTTCTCTTTGTCCTTTAAGTTCTTTTGGCCATTGATTGGAAACATGTCTTAATCCTTAATGAATTGGTTTCTCTTTGTCCTTTAAGTTCTTTTGGCCATTGATTGGAAACAAGTCTTAATCATTAATGAATTGGTTTCTCTTTGTCCTTTAAGTTCTTTTGGCCATTGATTGGAAACATGTCTTAATCCTTAATGAATTGGTTTCTCTTTGTCCTTTAAGTTCTTTTGGCCAATGATTGGAAACATGTCTTAATCCTTATTGAATTGGTTTCCCTTAGTCCTTTAAGTTCTTTTGGCCATTGATTTGAAACAAGTCTTAATCATTAATGAATTGGTTTCTCTTTGTCCTTTAAGTTCTTTTGGCCATTGATTGGAAACAAGTCTTAATCCTTAATGAATTGGTTTCTCTTTGTCCTTTAAGTTCTTTTGGCCATTGATTGGAAACAAGTCTTAATCATTAATGAATTGGTTTCTCTTTGTCCTTTAAGTTCTTTTGGCCATTGATTGGAAACATCTCTTAATCCTTAATGAATTGGTTTCTCTTTGTCCTTTAAGTTCTTTTGGCCATTGATTGGAAACAAGTCTTAATCATTAATGAATTGGTTTCTCTTTGTCCTTTAAGTTCTTTTGGCCATTGATTGGAAACATGTCTTAATCCGTAATGAATTGGTTTCTCTTTGTCCTTTAAGTTCTTTTGGCCATTGATTGGAAACATGTCTTAATCTTTAATGAATTGGTTTCTCTTTGTCCTTTAAGTTCTTTTGGCCAATGATTGGAAACAAGTCTTAATCATTAATGAATTGGTTTCTCTTTGTCCTTTAAGTTCTTTTGGCCATTGATTGGAAACATGTCTTAATCCTTAATGAATTGGTTTCTCTTTGTCCTTTAAGTTCTTTTGGCCATTGATTGGAAACATGTCTTAATCCTTAATGAATTGGTTTCTCTTTGTCCTTTAAGTTCTTTTGGCCATTGATTGGAAACAAGTCTTAATCATTAATGAATTGGTTTCTCTTTGTCCTTTAAGTTCTTTTGGCCATTGATTGGAAACAAGTCTTAATCATTAATGAATTGGTTTCTCTTTGTCCTTTAAGTTCTTTTGGCCATTGATTGGAAACATGTCTTAATCCTTAATGAATTGGTTTCTCTTTGTCCTTTAAGTTCTTTTGGCCATTGATTAGAAACATGTCTTAATCCTTAATGAATTGGTTTCTCTTTGTCCTTTAAGTTCTTTTGGCCATTGATTGGAAACAAGTCTTAATCCTTAATGAATTGGTTTCTCTTTGTCCTTTAAGTTCTTTTGGCCATTGATTGGAAACAAGTCTTAATCATTAATGAATTGGTTTCTCTTTGTCCTTTAAGTTCTTTTGGCCATTGATTGGAAACATGTCTTAATCCTTAATGAATTGGTTTCTCTTTGTCCTTTAAGTTCTTTTGGCCATTGATTGGAAACATGTCTTAATCATTAATGAATTGGTTTCTCTTTGTCCTTTAAGTTCTTTTGGCCATTGATTGGAAACAAGTCTTAATCATTAATGAATTGGTTTCTCTTTGTCCTTTAAGTTCTTTTGGCCATTGATTGGAAACAAGTCTTAATCATTAATGAATTGGTTTCTCTTTGTCCTTTAAGTTCTTTTGGCCATTGATTGGAAACAAGTCTTAATCCTTAATGAATTGGTTTCTCTTTGTCCTTTAAGTTCTTTTGGCCATTGATTGGAAACATGTCTTAATCCTTAATGAATTGGTTTCTCTTTGTCCTTTAAGTTCTTTTGGCCATTGATTGGAAACAAGTCTTAATCATTAATGAATTGGTTTCTCTTTGTCCTTTAAGTTCTTTTGGCCATTGATTGGAAACATGTCTTAATCCTTAATGAATTGGTTTCTCTTTGTCCTTTAAGTTCTTTTGGCCATTGATTAGAAACATGTCTTAATCTTTAATGAATTGGTTTGTCTTTGTCCTTTAAGTTCTTTTGGCCATTGATTGGAAACAAGTCTTAATCATTAATGAATTAGTTTCTCTTTGTCCTTTAAGTTCTTTTGGCCATTGATTGGAAACAAGTCTTAATCCATAATGAAATGGTCTTTCTTTGTCCTTTAAGTTCTTTTGGCCATTGATTGGAAACAAGTCTTAATCATTAATGAATTGGTTTCTCTTTGTCCTTTAAGTTCTTTTGGCCATTGATTGGAAACAAGTCTTAATCCTTAATGAATTGGTTTCTCTTTGTCCTTTAAGTTCTTTTGGCCATTGATTGGAAACAAGTCTTAATCATTAATGAATTGGTTTCTCTTTGTCCTTTAAGTTCTTTTGGCCATTGATTGGAAACATGTCTTAATCCTTAATGAATTGGTTTCTCTTTGTCCTTTAAGTTCTTTTGGCCATTGATTGGAAACATGTCTTAATCTTTAATGAATTGGTTTCTCTTTGTCCTTTAAGTTCTTTTGGCCATTGATTGGAAACAAGTCTTAATCATTAATGAATTGGTTTCTCTTTGTCCTTTAAGTTCTTTTGGCCATTGATTGGAAACATGTCTTAATCCTTAATGAATTGGTTTCTCTTTGTCCTTTAAGTTCTTTTGGCCATTGATTGGAAACAAGTCTTAATCATTAATGAATTGGTTTCTCTTTGTCCTTTAAGTTCTTTTGGCCATTGATTGGAAACATGTCTTAATCCTTAATGAATTGGTTTCTCTTTGTCCTTTAAGTTCTTTTGGCCATTGATTGGAAACATGTCTTAATCCTTAATGAATTGGTTTCTCTTTGTCCTTTAAGTTCTTTTGGCCATTGATTGGAAACAAGTCTTAATCATTAATGAATTGGTTTCTCTTTGTCCTTTAAGTTCTTTTGGCCATTGATTGGAAACATGTCTTAATCCTTAATGAATTGGTTTCTCTTTGTCCTTTAAGTTCTTTTGGCCATTGATTGGAAACATGTCTTAATCCTTAATGAATTGGTTTCTCTTTGTCCTTTAAGTTCTTTTGGCCATTGATTGGAAACAAGTCTTAATCATTAATGAATTGGTTTCTCTTTGTCCTTTAAGTTCTTTTGGCCATTGATTGGAAACATGTCTTAATCCTTAATGAATTGGTTTCTCTTTGTCCTTTAAGTTCTTTTGGCCATTGATTGGAAACATGTCTTAATCCTTAATGAATTGGTTTCTCTTTGTCCTTTAAGTTCTTTTGGCCATTGATTGGAAACAAGTCTTAATCATTAATGAATTGGTTTCTCTTTGTCCTTTAAGTTCTTTTGGCCATTGATTGGAAACAAGTCTTAATCATTAATGAATTGGTTTCTCTTTGTCCTTTAAGTTCTTTTGGCCATTGATTGGAAACATGTCTTAATCCTTAATGAATTGGTTTCTCTTTGTCCTTTAAGTTCTTTTGGCCATTGATTGGAAACATGTCTTAATCCTTAATGAATTGGTTTCTCTTTGTCCTTTAAGTTCTTTTGGCCATTGATTGGAAACAAGTCTTTATCCTTAATGAATTGGTTTCTCTTTGTCCTTTAAGTTCTTTAACAAGTCTTAATCCTTAATGAATTGGTTTCTCTTTGTCCTTTAAGTTCTTTTGGCCATTGATTGGAAACAAGTCTTAATCATTAATGAATTGGTTTCTCTTTGTCCTTTAAGTTCTTTTGGCCATTGATTGGAAACATGTCTTAATCCTTAATGAATTGGTTTCTCTTTGTCCTTTAAGTTCTTTTGGCCATTGATTGGAAACAAGTCTTAATCATTAATGAATTGGTTTCTCTTTGTCCTTTAAGTTCTTTTGGCCATTGATTGGAAACATGTCTTAATCATTAATGAATTGGTTTCTCTTTGTCCTTTAAGTTCTTTTGGCCATTGATTGGAAACATGTCTTAATCCTTAATGAATTGGTTTCTCTTTGTCCTTTAAGTTCTTTTGGCCATTGATTGGAAACAAGTCTTAATCATTAATGAATTGGTTTCTCTTTGTCCTTTAAGTTCTTTTGGCCATTGATTGGAAACATGTCTTAATCCTTAATGAATTGGTTTCTCTTTGCCCTTTAAGTTCTTTTGGCCATTGATTGGAAACAAGTCTTAATCATTAATGAATTGGTTTCTCTTTGTCCTTTAAGTTATTTTGGCCATTGATTGGAAACAAGTCTTAATCCTTAATGAATTGGTTTCTCTTTGTCCTTTAAGTTCTTTTGGCCATTGATTGGAAACATGTCTTAATCCTTAATGAATTGGTTTCTCTTTGTCCTTTAAGTTCTTTTGGCCATTGATTGGAAACAAGTCTTAATCCTTAATGAATTGGTTTCTCTTTGTCCTTTAAGTTATTTTGGCCATTGATTGGAAACAAGTCTTAATCCTTAATGAATTGGTTTCTCTTTGTCCTTTAAGTTCTTTTGGCCATTGATTGGAAACAAGTCTTAATCATTAATGAATTGGTTTCTCTTTGTCCTTTAAGTTCTTTTGGCCATTGATTGGAAACATGTCTTAATCCTTAATGAATTTGTTTCTCTTTGTCATTTAAGTTCTTTGGGCCATTGATTGGAAACAAGTCTTGATCATTAATGAATTGATTTCTCTTCGTCCTTTAAGTTCTTTTGGCCAAAGATTGGAAACATGTCTTAAACCTTAAAGAATTGATTTTTCTTTGTCCTTTAAGTTCTTTTGGCCATTGATTGGAAACAAGTCTTAATCCTTAATGAATTGGTTTCTCTTTGTCCTTTAAGTTCTTTCGGCCATTGATTGGAAACAAGTCTTAATCATTAATGAATTGGTTTCTCTTTGTCCTTTACGTTCTTTTGGCCATTGATTGGAAACATGTCTTAATCCTTAATGAATTGGTTTCTCTTTGTCCTTTACGTTCTTTTGGCCGTTGATTGGAAACATGTCTTAATCCTTAATGAATTGGTTTGTCTTCGTCCTTTAAGTTCCTTTGGCCATTGATTTGAAACAAGTCTTAATCATTAATGAATTTATTTCTCTTTGTCCTTTAAGTTCTTTTGGCCATTGATTGGAAACATGTCTTAATCCTTAATGAATTGGTTTCTCTTTGTCCTTTAAGTTCTTTTGGCCATTGATTGGAAACAAGTCTTGATCCATAATGAATTGGTTTCTCTTTGTCCTTTAAGTTCTTTTTGGCATTGATTGGAAACAAGTCTTAATCATTAATGAATTGGTTTCTCTTTGTCCTTTAAGTTCTTTTGGCCATTGATTGGAAACAAGTCTTAATCCTTAATGAATTGGTTTCTCTTTGTCCTTTAAGTTCTTTTGGCCATTGATTGGAAACAAGTCTTAATCATTAATGAATTGGTTTCTCTTTGTCCTTTAAGTTCTTTTGGCCATTGATTGGAAACATGTCTTAATCCTTAATGAATTGGTTTCTCTTTGTCCTTTAAGTTCTTTTGGCCATTGATTGGAAACATGTCTTAATCCTTAATGAATTGGTTTCTCTTTGTCCTTTAAGTTCTTTTGGCCATTGATTGGAAACAAGTCTTAATCATTAATGAATTGGTTTCTCTTTGTCCTTTAAGTTCTTTTGGCCATTGATTGGAAACATGTCTTAATCCTTAATGAATTGGTTTCTCTTTGTCCTTTAAGTTCTTTTGGCCATTGATTGGAAACATGTCTTAATCCTTAATGAATTGGTTTCTCTTTGTCCTTTAAGTTCTTTTGGCCATTGATTGGAAACAAGTCTTAATCATTAATGAATTGGTTTCTCTTTGTCCTTTAAGTTCTTTTGGCCATTGATTGGAAACATGTCTTAATCCTTAATGAATTGGTTTCTCTTTGTCCTTTAAGTTCTTTTGGCCATTGATTGGAAACATGTCTTAATCCTTAATGAATTGGTTTCTCTTTGTCCTTTAAGTTCTTTTGGCCATTGATTGGAAACAAGTCTTAATCATTAATGAATTGGTTTCTCTTTGTCCTTTAAGTTCTTTTGGCCATTGATTGGAAACAAGTCTTAATCCTTAATGAATTGGTTTCTCTTTGTCCTTTAAGTTCTTTTGGCCATTGATTGGAAACATGTCTTAATCCTTAATGAATTGGTTTCTCTTTGTCCTTTAAGTTCTTTGTTAATTGATTGGAAACAAGTCTTAATCATTAATGAATTGGTTTCTCTTTGTCCTTTAAGTTCTTTTGGCCATTGATTGGAAACATGTCTTAATCCTTAATGAATTGGTTTCTCTTTGTCCTTTAAGTTCTTTTGGCCATTGATTGGAAACATGTCTTAATCCTTAATGAATTGGTTTCTCTTTGTCCTTTAAGTTCTTTTGGCCATTGATTGGAAACAAGTCTTAATCCTTAATGAATTGGTTTCTCTTTGTCCTTTAAGTTCTTTTGGCCATTGATTGGAAACAAGTCTTAAACCTTAATGAATTGGTTTCTCTTTGTCCTTTAAGTTCTTTTGGCCATTGATTGGAAACAAGTCTTAATCATTAATGAATTGGTTTATCTTTGTCCTTTAAGTTCTTTTGGCCATTGATTGGAAACATGTCTTAATCCTTAATGAATTGGTTTCTCTTTGTCCTTTAAGTTCTTTTGGCCATTGATTGGAAACAAGTCTTAATCACTAATGAATTGGTTTATCTTTGTCCTTTAAGTTCTTTCGGCCATTGATTGCAAACAAGTCTTAATCATTAATGAATTGGTTTCTCTTTGTCCTTTAAGTTCTTTTGGCCATTGATTGGAAACAAGTCTTAATCCTTAATGAATTGGTTTCTCTTTGTCCTTTAAGTTCTTTTGGCCATTGATTGGAAACAAGTCTTAATCCTTAATGAATTGGTTTCTCTTTGTCCTTTAAGTTCTTTTGGCCATTGATTGGAAACAAGTCTTAATCATTAATGAATTGGTTTCTCTTTGTCCTTTAAGTTCTTTTGGCCATTGATTGGAAACATGTCTTAATCCTTAATGAATTGGTTTCTCTTTGTCCTTTAAGTTCTTTTGGCCATTGATTGGAAACATGTCTTAATCCTTAATGAATTGGTTTCTCTTTGTCCTTTAAGTTCTTTTGGCCATTGATTGGAAACAAGTCTTAATCCTTAATGAATTGGTTTCTCTTTGTCCTTTAAGTTCTTTTGGCCATTGATTGGAAACAAGTCTTAATCCTTAATGAATTGGTTTCTCTTTGTCCTTTAAGTTCTTTTGGCCATTGATTGGAAACAAGTCTTAATGCTAATGAATTGGTTTCTCTTTGTCCTTTAAGTTATTTTGGCCATTGATTGGAAACATGTCTTAATCCTTAATGAATTGGTTTCTCTTTGTCCTTTAAGTTCTTTGGCCATTGATTGGAAACAAGTCTTAATCATTAATGAATTGGTTTCTCTTTGTCCTTTAAGTTCTTTTGGCCATTGATTGGAAACATGTCTTAATCCTTAATGAATTGGTTTCTCTTTGTCCTTTAAGTTCTTTTGGCCATTGATTGGAAACATGTCTTAATCCTTAATGAATTGGTTTCTCTTTGTCCTTTAAGTTCTTTTGGCCATTGATTGGAAACATGTCTTAATCCTTAATGAATTGGTTTCTCTTTGTCCTTTAAGTTCTTTTGGCCATTGATTGGAAACAAGTCTTAATCATTAATGAATTGGTTTCTCTTTGTCCTTTAAGTTCTTTTGGCCATTGATTGGAAACATGTCTTAATCCTTAATGAATTGGTTTCTCTTTGTCCTTTAAGTTCTTTTGGCCATTGATTGGAAACAAGTCTTAATCATTAATGAATTGGTTTCTCTTTGTCCTTTAAGTTCTTTTGGCCATTGATTGGAAACATGTCTTAATCCTTAATGAATTGGTTTCTCTTTGTCCTTTAAGTTCTTTTGGCCATTGATTGGAAACATGTCTTAATCCTTAATGAATTGGTTTCTCTTTATCATTTAAGTTCTTTTGGCCATTGATTGGAAACAAGTCTTAATCATTAATGAATTGGTTTCTCTTTGTCCTTTAAGTTCTTTTGGCCATTGATTGGAAACAAGTCTTAATCCTTAATGAATTGGTTTCTCTTTGTCCTTTAAGTTCTTTTGGCCATTGATTGGAAACATGTCTTAATCCTTAATGAATTGGTTTCTCTTTGTCCTTTAAGTTCTTTTGGCCATTGATTGGAAACAAGTCTTAATCATTAATGAATTGGTTTCTCTTTGTCCTTTAAGTTCTTTTGGCCATTGATTGGAAACATGTCTTAATCCTTAATGAATTGGTTTCTCTTTGTCCTTTAAGTTCTTTTGGCCATTGATTGGAAACATGTCTTAATCCTTAATGAATTGGTTTCTCTTTGTCCTTTAAGTTCTTTTGGCCATTGATTGGAAACAAGTCTTAATCATTAATGAATTGGTTTCTCTTTGTCCTTTAAGTTCTTTTGGCCATTGATTGGAAACAAGTCTTAATCATTAATGAATTGGTTTCTCTTTGTCCTTTAAGTTCTTTTGGCCATTGATTGGAAACATGTCTTAATCCTTAATGAATTGGTTTCTCTTTGTCCTTTAAGTTCTTTTGGCCATTGATTGGAAACATGTCTTAATCCTTAATGAATTGGTTTCTCTTTGTCCTTTAAGTTCTTTTGGCCATTGATTGGAAACAAGTCTTAATCCTTAATGAATTGGTTTCTCTTTGTCCTTTAAGTTCTTTTGGCCATTGATTGGAAACAAGTCTTAATCCTTAATGAATTGGTTTCTCTTTGTCCTTTAAGTTCTTTTGGCCATTGATTGGAAACAAGTCTTAATCATTAATGAATTGGTTTCTCTTTGTCCTTTAAGTTCTTTTGGCCATTGATTGGAAACATGTCTTAATCCTTAATGAATTGGTTTCTCTTTGTCCTTTAAGTTCTTTTGGCCATTGATTGGAAACAAGTCTTAATCATTAATGAATTGGTTTCTCTTTGTCCTTTAAGTTCTTTTGGCCATTGATTGGAAACAAGTCTTAATCATTAATGAATTGGTTTCTCTTTGTCCTTTAAGTTCTTTTGGCCATTGATTGGAAACATGTCTTAATCCTTAATGAATTGGTTTCTCTTTGTCCTTTAAGTTCTTTTGGCCATTGATTGGAAACAAGTCTTAATCATTAATGAATTGGTTTCTCTTTGTCCTTTAAGTTCTTTTGGCCATTGATTGGAAACATGTCTTAATCCTTAATGAATTGGTTTCTCTTTGTCCTTTAAGTTCTTTTGGCCATTGATTGGAAACATGTCTTAATCCTTAATGAATTGGTTTCTCTTTGTCCTTTAAGTTCTTTTGGCCATTGATTGGAAACAACTCTTTATCCTTAATGAATTGGTTTCTCTTTGTCCTTTAAGTTCTTTTGGCCATTGATTGGAAACAAGTCTTAATCCTTCATGAATTGGTTTCTCTTTGTCCTTTAAGTTCTTTTGGCCATTGATTGGAAACAAGTCTTAATCATTAATGAATTGGTTTCTCTTTGTCCTTTAAGTTCTTTTGGCCATTGATTGGAAACAAGTCTTAATCCTTAATGAATTGGTTTCTCTTTGTCCTTTAAGTTCTTTGGGCCATTGATTGGAAACAAGTCTTAATCATTAATGAATTGGTTTCTCTTCGTCCTTTAAGTTCTTATGGCCATTGACTAGAAACAAGTCTTAATCATTAATGAATTGGTTTCTCTTTGTCCTTTAAGTTCTTTTGGCCATTGATTGGAAACAACTCTTTATCCTTAATGAATTGGTTTCTCTTTGTCCTTTAAGTTCTTTTGGCCATTGATTGGAAACAAGTCTTAATCATTAATGAATTGGTTTCTCTTTGTCCTTTAAGTTCTTTTGGCCATTGATTGGAAACATGTCTTAATCCTTAATGAAATGGTTTCTCTTTGTCCTTTAAGTTCTTTTGGCCATTCATTAGAAACATGTCTTAATCCTTATTGAATTGGTTTCCCTTAGTCCTTTAAGTTCTTTTGGCCATTGATTTGAAACAAGTCTTAATCCTAATGAATTTATTTCTCTTTGTCCTTTAAGTTCTTTTGGCCATTGATTGGAAACAAGTCTTAATCCTTCATGAATTGGTTTCTCTTTGTCCTTTAAGTTCTTTTGGCCGTTGATTGGAAACAAGTCTTAATCAATAATGGATTGGTTTCTCTTGTCCTTTAAGTTCTTTTGGCCATTGATTGGAAACAACTCTTAATCCTTAATGAATTGGTTTCTCTTTGTCCTTTAAGTTCTTTTGGCCATTGATTGGAAACAAGTCTTAATCATTAATGAATTGGTTTCTCTTTGTCCTTTAAGTTCTTTTGGCCATTGATTGGAAACATGTCTTAATCCTTAATGAATTGGTTTCTCTTTGTCCTTTAAGTTCTTTTGGCCATTGATTGGAAACATGTCTTAATCCTTAATGAATTGGTTTCTCTTTGTCCTTTAAGTTCTTTTGGCCATTGATTGGAAACAAGTCTTAATCATTAATGAATTGGTTTCTCTTTGTCCTTTAAGTTCTTTTGGCCATTGATTGGAAACATGTCTTAATCCTTAATGAATTGGTTTCTCTTTGTCCTTTAAGTTCTTTTGGCCATTGATTGGAAACATGTCTTAATCCTTAATGAATTGGTTTCTCTTTGTCCTTTAAGTTCTTTTGGCCATTGATTGGAAACAAGTCTTAATCATTAATGAATTGGTTTCTCTTTGTCCTTTAAGTTCTTTTGGCCATTGATTGGAAACATGTCTTAATCCTTAATGAATTGGTTTCTCTTTGTCCTTTAAGTTCTTTTGGCCATTGATTGGAAACATGTCTTAATCCTTAATGAATTGGTTTCTCTTTGTCCTTTAAGTTCTTTTGGCCATTGATTGGAAACAAGTCTTAATCATTAATGAATTGGTTTCTCTTTGTCCTTTAAGTTCTTTTGGCCATTGATTGGAAACATGTCTTAATCCTTAATGAATTGGTTTCTCTTTGTCCTTTAAGTTCTTTTGGCCATTGATTGGAAACATGTCTTAATCCTTAATGAATTGGTTTCTCTTTGTCCTTTAAGTTCTTTTGGCCATTGATTGGAAACAAGTCTTAATCATTAATGAATTGGTTTCTCTTTGTCCTTTAAGTTCTTTTGGCCATTGATTGGAAACATGTCTTAATCCTTAATGAATTGGTTTCTCTTTGTCCTTTAAGTTCTTTTGGCCATTGATTGGAAACATGTCTTAATCCTTAATGAATTGGTTTCTCTTTGTCCTTTAAGTTCTTTTGGCCATTGATTGGAAACAAGTCTTAATCCTTAATGAATTGGTTTCTCTTTGTCCTTTAAGTTCTTTTGGCCATTGATTGGAAACAAGTCTTAATCCTTAATGAATTGGTTTCTCTTTGTCCTTTAAGTTCTTTTGGCCATTGATTGGAAACAAGTCTTAATCATTAATGAATTGGTTTCTCTTTGTCCTTTAAGTTCTTTTGGCCATTGATTGGAAACAAGTCTTAATCCTTAATGAATTGGTTTCTCTTTGTCCTTTAAGTTCTTTTGGCCATTGATTGGAAACAAGTCTTAATCATTAATGAATTGGTTTCTCTTTGTCCTTTAAGTTCTTTTGGCCATTGATTGGAAACAAGTCTTAATCATTAATGAATTGGTTTCTCTTTGTCCTTTAAGTTCTTTTGGCCATTGATTGGAAACAAGTCTTAATCCTTAATGAATTGGTTTCTCTTTGTCCTTTAAGTTCTTTTGGCCATTGATTGGAAACAAGTCTTAATCCTTAATGAATTGGTTTCTCTTTGTCCTTTAAGTTCTTTTGGCCATTGATTGGAAACAAGTCTTAATCATTAATGAATTGGTTTCTCTTTGTCCTTTAAGCTCTTTTGGCCATTGATTGGAAACATGTCTTAATCCTTAATGAATTGGTTTCTCTTTGTCCTTTAAGTTCTTTTGGCCATTGATTGGAAACATGTCTTAATCCTTAATGAATTGGTTTCTCTTTGTCCTTTAAGTTCTTTTGGCCATTGATTGGAAACAAGTCTTAATCCTTAATGAATTGGTTTCTCTTTGTCCTTTAAGTTCTTTTGGCCATTGATTGGAAACAAGTCTTAATCCTTCATGAATTGGTTTCTCTTTGTCCTTTAAGTTCTTTTGGCCGTTGATTGGAAACAAGTCTTAATCAATAATGGATTGGTTTCTCTTGTCCTTTAAGTTCTTTTGGCCATTGATTGGAAACATGTCTTAATCCTTAATGAATTGGTTTCTCTTTGTCCTTTAAGTTCTTTCGGCCATTGATTGGAAACAAGTCTTAATCATTAATGAATTGGTTTCTCTTTGTCCTTTAAGTTCTTTTGGCCATTGATTGGAAACATGTCTTAATCCTTAATGAATTGGTTTCTCTTTGTCCTTTAAGTTCTTTTGGCCATTGATTGGAAACATGTCTTAATCCTTAATGAATTGGTTTCTCTTTGTCCTTTAAGTTCTTTTGGCCATTGATTGGAAACAAGTCTTAATCATTAATGAATTGGTTTCTCTTTGTCCTTTAAGTTCTTTTGGCCATTGATTGGAAACATGTCTTAATCTTTAATGAATTGGTTTCTCTTTGTCCTTTAAGTTCTTTTGGCCATTGATTGGAAACAAGTCTTAATCATTAATGAATTGGTTTCTCTTTGTCCTTTAAGTTCTTTTGGCCATTGATTGGAAACATGTCTTAATCCTTAATGAATTGGTTTCTCTTTGTCCTTTAAGTTCTTTTGGCCATTGATTGGAAACATGTCTTAATCCTTAATGAATTGGTTTCTCTTTGTCCTTTAAGTTCTTTTGGCCATTGATTGGAAACAAGTCTTAATCATTAATGAATTGGTTTCTCTTTGTCCTTTAAGTTCTTTTGGCCATTGATTGGAAACATGTCTTAATCCTTAATGAATTGGTTTCTCTTTGTCCTTTAAGTTCTTTTGGCCATTGATTGGAAACATGTCTTAATCCTTAATGAATTGGTTTCTCTTTGTCCTTTAAGTTCTTTTGGCCATTGATTGGAAACAAGTCTTAATCATTAATGAATTGGTTTCTCTTTGTCCTTTAAGTTCTTTTGGCCATTGATTGGAAACATGTCTTAATCCTTAATGAATTGGTTTCTCTTTGTCCTTTAAGTTCTTTTGGCCATTGATTGGAAACATGTCTTAATCCTTAATGAATTGGTTTCTCTTTGTCCTTTAAGTTCTTTTGGCCATTGATTGGAAACAAGTCTTAATCATTAATGAATTGGTTTCTCTTTGTCCTTTAAGTTCTTTTGGCCATTGATTGGAAACAAGTCTTAATCATTAATGAATTGGTTTCTCTTTGTCCTTTAAGTTCTTTTGGCCATTGATTGGAAACATGTCTTAATCCTTAATGAATTGGTTTCTCTTTGTCCTTTAAGTTCTTTTGGCCATTGATTGGAAACATGTCTTAATCCTTAATGAATTGGTTTCTCTTTGTCCTTTAAGTTCTTTTGGCCATTGATTGGAAACAAGTCTTAATCCTTAATGAATTGGTTTCTCTTTGTCCTTTAAGTTCTTTTGGCCATTGATTGGAAACAAGTCTTAATCCTTAATGAATTGGTTTCTCTTTGTCCTTTAAGTTCTTTTGGCCATTGATTGGAAACAAGTCTTAATCATTAATGAATTGGTTTCTCTTTGTCCTTTAAGTTCTTTTGGCCATTGATTGGAAACATGTCTTAATCATTAATGAATTGGTTTCTCTTTGTCCTTTAAGTTCTTTTGGCCATTGATTGGAAACAAGTCTTAATCATTAATGAATTGGTTTCTCTTTGTCCTTTAAGTTCTTTTGGCCATTGATTGGAAACATGTCTTAATCCTTAATGAATTGGTTTCTCTTTGTCCTTTAAGTTCTTTTGGCCATTGATTGGAAACAAGTCTTAATCATTAATGAATTGGTTTCTCTTTGTCCTTTAAGTTCTTTTGGCCATTGATTGGAAACATGTCTTAATCCTTAATGAATTGGTTTCTCTTTGTCCTTTAAGTTCTTTTGGCCATTGATTAGAAACATGTCTTAATCCTTAATGAATTGGTTTCTCTTTGTCCTTTAAGTTCTTTTGGCCATTGATTTGGAAACAAGTCTTAATCCTTAATCAATTGGTTTCTCTTTGTCCTTTAAGTTCTTTCGGCCATTGATTGGAAACAAGTCTTAATCCTTAATGAATTGGTTTCTCTTTGTCCTTTAAGTTCTTTTGGCCATTGATTGGAAACAAGTCTTAATCATTAATGAATTGGTTTCTCTTTGTCCTTTAAGTTCTTTTGGCCATTGATTGGAAACAAGTCTTAATCCTTAATGAATTGGTTTCTCTTTGTCCTTTAAGTTCTTTTGGCCATTGATTGGAAACAAGTCTTAATCATTAATGAATTGGTTTCTCTTTGTCCTTTAAGTTCTTTTGGCCATTGATTGGAAACAAGTCTTAATCATTAATGAATTGGTTTCTCTTTGTCCTTTAAGTTCTTTTGGCCATTGATTGGAAACATGTCTTAATCCTTAATGAATTGGTTTCTCTTTGTCCTTTAAGTTCTTTTGGCCATTGATTGGAAACAAGTCTTAATCCTTAATGAATTGGTTTCTCTTTGTCCTTTAAGTTCTTTTGGCCATTGATTGGAAACAAGTCTTAATCATTAATGAATTGGTTTCTCTTTGTCCTTTAAGTTCTTTTGGCCATTGATTGGAAACATGTCTTAATCCTTAATGAATTGGTTTCTCTTTGTCCTTTAAGTTCTTTTGGCCATTGATTGGAAACATGTCTTAATCCTTATTGAATTGGTTTCTCTTTGTCCTTTAAGTTCTTTTGGCCATTGATTTGAAACAAGTCTTAATCCTAATGAATTTATTTCTCTTTGTCCTTTAAGTTCTTTTGGCCATTGATTGGAATCAAGTCTTAATCCTTCATGAATTGGTTTCTCTTTGTCCTGTAAGTTCTTTTGGCCGTTGATTGGAAACAAGTCCTAATCAATAATGGATTGGTTTCTCTTGTCCTTTCAGTTCTTTTGGCCGTTGATTGGAAACAACTCTTTATCCTTAATGAATTGGTTTCTCTTTGTCCTTTAAGTTCTTTTGGCCATTGATTGGAAACAAGTCTTAATCATTAATGAATTGGTTTCTCTTTGTCCTTTAAGTTCTTTTGGCCATTGATTGGAAACATGTCTTAATCCTTAATGAATTGGTTTCTCTTTGTCCTTTAAGTTCTTTTGGCCATTGATTGGAAACAAGTCTTAATCCTTAATGAATTGGTTTCTCTTTGTCCTTTAAGTTCTTTCGGCCATTGATTGGAAACAAGTCTTAATCATTAATGAATTGGTTTCTCTTTGTCCTTTAAGTTCTTTTGGCCATTGATTGGAAACAAGTCTTAATCCTTAATGAATTGGTTTCTCTTTGTCCTTTAAGTTCTTTTGGCCATTGATTGGAAACATGTCTTAATCCTTAATGAATTGGTTTCTCTTTGTCCTTTAAGTTCTTTCGGCCATTGATTGGAAACAAGTCTTAATCATTAATGAATTGGTTTCTCTTTGTCCTTTAAGTTCTTTTGGCCATTGATTGGAAACATGTCTTAATCCTTAATGAATTGGTTTCTCTTTGTCCTTTAAGTTCTTTTGGCCATTGATTGGAAACATGTCTTAATCCTTAATGAATTGGTTTCTCTTTGTCCTTTAAGTTCTTTTGGCCATTGATTGGAAACAAGTCTTAATCATTAATGAATTGGTTTCTCTTTGTCCTTTAAGTTCTTTTGGCCATTGATTGGAAACATGTCTTAATCCTTAATGAATTGGTTTCTCTTTGTCCTTTAAGTTCTTTTGGCCATTGATTGGAAACATGTCTTAATCCTTAATGAATTGGTTTCTCTTTGTCCTTTAAGTTCTTTTGGCCATTGATTGGAAACAAGTCTTAATCATTAATGAATTGGTTTCTCTTTGTCCTTTAAGTTCTTTTGGCCATTGATTGGAAACATGTCTTAATCCTTAATGAATTGGTTTCTCTTTGTCCTTTAAGTTCTTTTGGCCATTGATTGGAAACATGTCTTAATCCTTAATGAATTGGTTTCTCTTTGTCCTTTAAGTTCTTTTGGCCATTGATTGGAAACAAGTCTTAATCATTAATGAATTGGTTTCTCTTTGTCCTTTAAGTTCTTTTGGCCATTGATTGGAAACATGTCTTAATCCTTAATGAATTGGTTTCTCTTTGTCCTTTAAGTTCTTTTGGCCATTCATTAGAAACATGTCTTAATCCTTATTGAATTGGTTTCCCTTATCCTTTAAGTTCTTTTGGCCATTGATTTGAAACAAGTCTTAATCCTAATGAATTTATTTCTCTTTGTCCTTTAAGTTCTTTTGGCCATTGATTGGAAACAAGTCTTAATCCTTCATGAATTGGTTTCTCTTTGTCCTTTAAGTTCTTTTGGCCATTGATTGGAAACAAGTCTTAATCAATAATGAATTGGTTTCTCTTTGTCCTTTAAGTTCTTTTGGCCATTGATTGGAAACATGTCTTAATCCTTAATGAATTGGTTTCTCTTTGTCCTTTAAGTTCTTTTGGCCATTGATTGGAAACAAGTCTTAATCATTAATGAATTGGTTTCTCTTTGTCCTTTAAGTTCTTTTGGCCATTGATTGGAAACATGTCTTAATCCTTAATGAATTGGTTTCTCTTTGTCCTTTAAGTTCTTTTGGCCATTGATTGGAAACAAGTCTTAATCATTAATGAATTGGTTTCTCTTTGTCCTTTAAGTTCTTTTGGCCATTGATTGGAAACATGTCTTAATCCTTAATGAATTGGTTTCTCTTTGTCCTTTAAGTTCTTTTGGCCATTGATTAGAAACATGTCTTAATCCTTAATGAATTGGTTTCTCTTTGTCCTTTAAGTTCTTTTGGCCATTGATTGGAAACAAGTCTTAATCCTTAATGAATTGGTTTCTCTTTGTCCTTTAAGTTCTTTTGGCCATTGATTGGAAACAAGTCTTAATCCTTAATGAATTGGTTTCTCTTTGTCCTTTAAGTTCTTTTGGCCATTGATTGGAAACAAGTCTTAATCAATAATGAATTGGTTTCTCTTTGTCCTTTAAGTTCTTTTGGCCATTGATTGGAAACAACTCTTAATCCTTAATGAATTGGTTTCTCTTTGTCCTTTAAGTTCTTTTGGCCATTGATTGGAAACAAGTCTTAATCATTAATGAATTGGTTTCTCTTTGTCCTTTAAGTTCTTATGGCCATTGATTGGAAATAACTCTTAATGATTAACGAATTGGTTTCTCTTTGTCCTTTAAGTTCTTTTGGCCATTGATTGGAAACATGTCCTAATCCTTAAGGAATTGGTTTCTCTTTGTCCTTTAAGTTCTTTTGGCCATCGATTGGAAACAAGTCTTAATCCTTAATGAATTGGTTTCTCTTTGTCCTTTAAGTTCTTTTGGCCATTGATTGGAAACATGTCTTAATCCTTAATGAATTGGTTTCTCTTTGTCCTTTAAGTTCTTTTGCCATTGATTGGAAACAAGTCTTAATCATTAATGAATTGGTTTCTCTTTGTCCTTTAAGTTCTTTTGGCCATTGATTGGAAACAAGTCTTAATCATTAATGAATTGGTTTCACTTTGTCCTTTAAGTTCTTTTGGCCATTGATTGGAAACATGTCTTAATCCTTAATGAATTGGTTTCTCTTTGTCCTTTAAGTTCTTTTGGCCATTGATTAGAAACAAGTCTTAATCCTTAATCAATTGGTTTCTCTTTATCCTTTAAGTTCTTTTCGCCATTGATTTGAAACAAGTCTTAATCCTTAATGAATTGGTTCCGCTTTGTCCTTTAAGTTCTTTTGGCCATTGGTTGGAAACAAGTATTAATCCTTAATGAATTGGTTTCTCTTTGTCCTTTAAGTGCTTTTGGCCATTGATTGGAAACAAGTCTTAATCAATAATGAATTGGTTTCTCTTTGTCCTTTAAGTTCTTTTGGCCATTGATTGGAAACAAGTCTTAATCCTTAATGAATTGGTTTCTCTTTGTCCTTTAAGTTCTTTTGGCCATTGATTGGAAACATGTCTTAATCCTTAATGAATTGGTTTCTCTTTGTCCTTTAAGTTCTTTTGGCCATTGACTAGAAACAAGTCTTAATCATTAATGAATTGGTTTCTCTTTGTCCTTTAAGTTCTTTTGGCCATTGATTGGAAACAAGTCTTAATCATTAATGAATTGGTTTCTCTTTGTCCTTTAAGTTCTTTTGGCCATTGATTGGAAACATGTCTTAATCCTTAATGAATTGGTTTCTCTTTGTCCTTTAAGTTCTTTTGGCCATTGATTGGAAACAAGTCTTAATCATTAATGAATTGGTTTCTCTTTGTCCTTTAAGTTCTTTTGGCCATTGATTGGAAACATGTCTTAATCCTTAATGAATTGGTTTCTCTTTGTCCTTTAAGTTCTTTTGGCCATTCATTAGAAACATGTCTTAATCCTTATTGAATTGGTTTCCCTTATCCTTTAAGTTCTTTTGGCCATTGATTTGAAACAAGTCTTAATCCTTAATGAATTGGTTTCTCTTTGTCCTTTAAGTTCTTTTGGCCATTGATTGGAAACAAGTCTTAATCCTTAATGAATTGGTTTCTCTTTGTCCTTTAAGTTCTTTTGGCCATTGATTGGAAACAAGTCTTAATCAATAATGAATTGGTTTCTCTTTGTCCTTTAAGTTCTTTTGGCCATTGATTGGAAACAAGTCTTAATCCTTAATGAATTGGTTTCTCTTTGTCCTTTAAGTTCTTTTGGCCATTGATTGGAAACAAGTCTTAATCATTAATGAATTGGTTTCTCTTTGTCCTTTAAGTTCTTTTGGCCATTGATTGGAAACATGTCTTAATCCTTAATGAATTGGTTTCTCTTTGTCCTTTAAGTTCTTTGGGCCATTGATTGGAAACAAGTCTTAATCATTAATGAATTGGTTTCTCTTTGTCCTTTAAGTTCTTTTGGCCATTGATTGGAAACAAGTCTTAATCATTAATGAATTGGTTTCTCTTTGTCCTTTAAGTTCTTTTGGCCATTGATTGGAAACATGTCTTAATCCTTAATGAATTGGTTTCTCTTTGTCCTTTAAGTTCTTTTGGCCATTGATTGGAAACATGTCTTAATCCTTAATGAATTGGTTTCTCTTTGTCCTTTAAGTTCTTTTGGCCATTGATTGGAAACAAGTCTTAATCATTAATGAATTGGTTTCTCTTTGTCCTTTAAGTTCTTTTGGCCATTGATTGGAAACATGTCTTAATCCTTAATGAATTGGTTTCTCTTTGTCCTTTAAGTTCTTTTGGCCATTGATTGGAAACAAGTCTTAATCATTAATGAATTGGTTTCTCTTTGTCCTTTAAGTTCTTTTGGCCATTGATTGGAAACAAGTCTTAATCATTAATGAATTGGTTTCTCTTTGTCCTTTAAGTTCTTTTGGCCATTGATTGGAAACATGTCTTAATCCTTAATGAATTGGTTTCTCTTTGTCCTTTAAGTTCTTTTGGCCATTGATTGGAAACAAGTCTTAATCATTAATGAATTGGTTTCTCTTTGTCCTTTAAGTTCTTTTGGCCATTGATTGGAAACAAGTCTTAATCATTAATGAATTGGTTTCTCTTTGTCCTTTAAGTTCTTTTGGCCATTGATTGGAAACATGTCTTAATCCTTAATGAATTGGTTTCTCTTTGTCCTTTAAGTTCTTTCGGCCATTGATTGGAAACAAGTCTTAATCATTAATGAATTGGTTTCTCTTTGTCCTTTAAGTTCTTTTGGCCATTGATTGGAAACATGTCTTAATCATTAATGAATTGGTTTCTCTTTGTCCTTTAAGTTCTTTTGGCCATTGATTGGAAACATGTCTTAATCCTTAATGAATTGGTTTCTCTTTGTCCTTTAAGTTCTTTTGGCCATTGATTGGAAACAAGTCTTAATCATTAATGAATTGGTTTCTCTTTGTCCTTTAAGTTCTTTTGGCCATTGATTGGAAACATGTCTTAATCCTTAATGAATTGGTTTCTCTTTGTCCTTTAAGTTCTTTTGGCCATTGATTGGAAACAAGTCTTAATCATTAATGAATTGGTTTCTCTTTGTCCTTTAAGTTCTTTTGGCCATTGATTGGAAACAAGTCTTAATCATTAATGAATTGGTTTCTCTTTGTCCTTTAAGTTCTTTTGGCCATTGATTGGAAACAAGTCTTAATCCTTAATGAATTGGTTTCTCTTTGTCCTTTAAGTTCTTTTGGCCATTGATTGGAAACATGTCTTAATCCTTAATGAATTGGTTTCTCTTTGTCCTTTAAGTTCTTTTGGCCATTGATTGGAAACAAGTCTTAATCATTAATGAATTGGTTTCTCTTTGTCCTTTAAGTTCTTTTGGCCATTGATTGGAAACAAGTCTTAATCCTTAATGAATTGGTTTCTCTTTGTCCTTTAAGTTCTTTTGGCCATTGATTGGAAACATGTCTTAATCCTTAATGAATTGGTTTCTCTTTGTCCTTTAAGTTCTTTTGGCCATTGATTGGAAACAAGTCTTAATCATTAATGAATTGGTTTCTCTTTGTCCTTTAAGTTCTTTTGGCCATTGATTAGAAACATGTCTTAATCCTTAATGAATTGGTTTCTCTTTGTCCTTTAAGTTCTTTTGGCCATTGATTGGAAACATGTCTTAATCCTTAATGAATTGGTTTCTCTTTGTCCTTTAAGTTCTTTCGGCCATTGATTGGAAATAAGTCTTAATCATTAATGAATTGGTTTCCCTTATCCTTTAAGTTCTTTTGGCCATTGATTGGAAACATGTCTTAATCCGTAATGAATTGGTTTCTCTTTGTCCTTTAAGTTCTTTTGGCCATTGATTGGAAACAAGTCTTAATCATTAATGAATTGGTTTCTCTTTGTCCTTTAAGTTCTTTTGGCCATTGATTGGAAACAAGTCTTAATCATTAATGAATTGGTTTCTCTTTGTCCTTTAAGTTCTTTTGGCCATTGATTGGAAACAAGTCTTAATCCTTAATGAATTGGTTTCTCTTTGTCCTTTAAGTTCTTTTGGCCATTGATTGGAAACATGTCTTAATCCTTAATGAATTGGTTTCTCTTTGTCCTTTAAGTTCTTTTGGCCATTGATTGGAAACAAGTCTTAATCCGTAATGAATTGGTTTCTCTTTGTCCTTTAAGTTCTTTTGGCCATTGATTGGAAACATGTCTTAATCCTCAATGAATTGGTTTCTTGATGTGATCAAGGAAGATAAAGTAGACTCACGAAAGCAAAGGCAAGGAGGAGATCCTTTGGAAGGACTTGGTGGACCAATGACTAGATCCAAATCAAAGAGAGCCAAGGAAGCTTTGGGCCAAATGATTTCAAGTTTGTTTGAGGCAAAGCCCATTCAAGAAGATGAAGACCCAACACTAGTCCATTGCATTCACGTGGCTGAACAAGCTTAGTTATATCTTTGGGCTTGTTAATTTTAAGTTAGTAATAATGTAAGTGGGCTTGTAATTTCATATAGCCCATCACTTGCTTTTAGCTATTTAGTCTTTTACTCATTCTTACTATTGGGCTAAGTGTTGCAGCCCATTTGCTAAACTTTAGTTTCTTTTATAAACCTTGTAAACTCCTTTTCAAGGCAACTTTTGGCAAATAGAAATCAGAATACTTTTAGTAAAAGTGTCTCTTTGGTTCTTGCTTGGAACCCTAGGTCTTATCAAGAGTTTCCAATTGCTCTTGTGGCGATCACCCTTGGCTTATCAATCATCCTTGATTGTGGCGCTCTCCAACCAATTCCATTCCTTATCTCTTCCATCTTTTTTGTGTTTTTATTTCTCCTTGATTGAATTACAAACAAAATACACCAGAAATTAGGGTTCATGGATAATGGATCATAACATTTGGTATCAGAGCCAGCGTCTTCGAGTTGCAGAATTGGTCAGTTTTCTTTGTTTCATATCTTGAGTTTTCCGCATCATAATTCGGCGTTTCTTGGGTCTTTTCTGAAGTTCAGAATCTCATCTTTCATCTCGCTTTTGAATCGTTGAAATCGGAATTTTGTAGCTCGAGATACAGCGAGTTTTTATTCCGAACTCAGTCTAGTGCGATTTTTGCGATTTGTTTTCTGTGTTCTTGTTTGATTCATCCTTTTTACTTTGCTTAATTTCTTGATGTTCTTCTAACTTCCAATTCTGTCTTTGTTGATATTACATTGGATCAGTGGGTTAGAAAAAAAAAAAAAAAGGTGCAGAATGTTCATCATATGTTCTTGATGTTCTTGGGAATTGTTTCATTCTAATCTTTCTAAGCTTTGTTAGTTTGATGTTTAGTTGTTAAATATGTGCTTGTTTTGATGTGATTCCAGTTGGTTTGTTCATCTACAATCATCAAGAGCAGATTGAAAAAACAAAAAACGCAGAATTTGCCAAAAAAAAAAAAAAAAAAAAAAGGCAAAAAAATTGGCTTGTTTCTTATTGTTCTTCAAACCTTTAGCTTGTTCTTGTCTTGTTTGGCCTCTGATTTGAGTGTGCTTGTCCTTGTTTAGTTTTTCTTGCTTGTCTCTTTTGGATCTTAAAAGTTTTGTCTTAAGAGTTTTCTTTTGTTTGACCTCTTGTTTGTTTTGTGATTTGGCATAAGTGTTTTTGGAGTTTCTCTTTGAGTTGACTTGTGATTCCATTTAAGAGCCTACAAGAGCACTTGAGTGGTAAAAGGCAAGAGAGCACCTTACACAAAAGCCTATTAGAGAGCAACAAACACGAGTGATACATCTCTAAGAGTGTAAACACGTGAGAAGTGTGGTGAGGTCCCATTACTTTCACTTTTGTTTTCTTTTACTTGAATGATGGCAGGAACAGGTGGTAGTGGTAGCCCTCCTCCTGAAGGAAACAACAGATTGTTAGTGGAGGCTATTACAGCTCAAATGGAAAGGATGATGAGGGAGCATACAGAGGAGTTATATGTGAGAATTGAGCGGTTAGAAAATCAAGATCATCATGATGCTGATGGAGGTAGAAGGAGGCTTGATGGAAGGAGGAGAAGAGATAATGAGGGTGATGCTAGGGAGGACAGAATTGAGGGAGTAAAACTCAACATTCCCTCTTTTAAAGGGAAAAGTGATCCAGAGGTATACTTAGAGTGGGAGATGAAGATTGAGCAACTTTTTGCTTGCCACAACTATACTGAAGATAAAAAGGTGAAGGTGGCAGCCATGGAGTTCATGATTATGCTCTCATTTGGTGGGATCAATTGCAAGAGGAGCGACTTAGATATGAAGAACCTTTGGTGGATACTTGGGTTGAAATGAAGAGGTTAATGAGGAGGAGATTTGTCCCTTCCTATTATCATAGGGACCTTCATAACAAGCTCCAAAGACTCACACAAGGTAGTAGGAGTGTTGATGAATATTACAAGGAGATGGAGGTGTCTTTGATTAGAGCCAATGTGAATGAAGATAGGGAGGCTACTATGGCACGCTTTCTGAATGCGCTAAATAATGACATTAGAGATGTGGTTGAGCTACAAAATTATGTGGAGTTAGAGGAATTGGTACATCAAGCTACCAAAGTGGAGCAGCAACTTAAGAGAAAAGGTGCATTGAGGAGGAGCTCTTCTAATTTCAATTCTTCTAATTGGAAGGAAAGAAATAAGAAGGAGGAGGTACTTCTTCTAGCAACACCACGGCTGCACCTCATAGAACTCCATTCAAGTCCAATGAGACCTCTAAAAAGACAAGAAGTAGTGAGATAAAATGCTTCAAGTGTTTGGGGAGAGGACACATAGCATCCGAATGCCCAACCAAGAAGACTATGCTTCTCAAAGACAATGGAGAAATCACTAGTGAGTCCTCATCTGAATCTGCCCCAACTAGTGAGGATGAGTATGATGAGGAAATTGCACCAAGGAGATTTGTTCATGGTGAGGAGGTTGTTAGGGCAGCCACAAATCTGATTTGGATGAAAGCCAAAGGAAAAATATTTTCCACACAAGGTGTATCATCCAAGGGAAGGTTTGTTCTTTAATTATTGATGGAGGGAGTTGCACTAATGTTGCTAGTGCAAGGATGGTCTCAAAACTGAATTTGGAGACTAAACCACATCCCACGGCCATATAAGCTTCAATGGCTTAGTGAGGATGGTGAAATGATTGTAAGTAAGCAAGTGGAAGTGGAATTCTCCGTAGGGAAGTATGATGATGCAGTTTTGTGTGATGTGGTGCCTATGGAGGCTTGCCATTTACTTCTTGGTAGGCCTTGGCAATATGATAAGAAGGCTCTTCATGATGGGTTCACAAATAAGTTTTCATTTGTTCATAAAGAGCGCAAGACTATTCTTGCCCCTTTGTCTCCAAGAGAGGTTGGTGAGGATCAATCAAAAATGAGAGATAAAAGAAAAAAAGAAAAAAAAAAAAAAGAGAAAAAAAAAAGGAAAAGAGAGTGGAAAAATAGAGAAAAAAATTGCAAAATCTGTTTATTAAAGAAAAAGAGGTGAAAAAGGCTATGCTCATGAAAAAGCCAATGCTTTTACTTTTGAGTAAAGAAAGTAAATTAAATGAAGCAGGTGCTACTAACTCTCTTCCTTGTGGAGTTTCTTCTTTGTTGCAGGAATTTGGAGATGTCTTTCCCAAGGAGATACCTCGCGGTCTACCCCCTCTACGAGGCATAGAGCATCAAATTGATCTCATTCCAGGAGCTTCATTGCCTAATAGGCCAGCCTATAGGAGTAATCCTCAAGAGACGAAGGAGATTCAAAAGCAAGTTGAAGACTTGATGCAAAAAGGGTGGGTGCAAGAAAGCTTAAGTCGGTGTGCGCTCCAGTCATTCTAGTGCCTAAGAAAGATGGAACTTGGAGGATGTGCACTGATTGTAGAGCCATCAATAACATCACGGTAAAGTATAGACATCCCATTCCTAGATTAGATGATTTGTTGGATGAATTGCATGGTGCCTGTGTGTTTTCTAAAATTGATCTTAAGAGTGGATATCATCAGATTAGGATTAGAGATGGGGATGAATGGAAAACTGCTTTCAAAACCAAATATGGATTGTATGAATGGTTGGTCATGCCCTTTGGATTAACAAATGCTCCTAGTACCTTCATGAGATTGATGAATCATGTGTTAAGGGAATTCCTAGGAAAGTTTGTTGTGGTTTATTTTGATGACATTTTGATTTATAGCAAATCCTATGATGATCATCATGTGCATTTGAGGAGTGTTTTGGAAGCTCTTAGGCATGAGAAATTGTATGCCAACATGGAAAAAATGTACTTTTTGTACAGATCATGTGGTTTTTCTTGGTTTTGTTGTTAGCTCACAAGGAGTGCAGGTTGATCAAGAGAAGGTGAAAGCTATTCAAGAGTGGCCAACTCCTAAGAATGTTAGTGAGGTAAGAAGCTTTCATGGTTTAGCTAGTTTTTATAGGAGGTTTGTTAAAGATTTTAGTACATTGGCTGCACCTTTGAATGAAGTAATTAAAAGGCATGTGGGATTTAAATGGGGTGAAAAACAAGAGCAAGCTTTTGCTGCCCTCAAAGATAAATTAACTCATGCACCTATACTTGCATTGCCTAATTTTGCAAAATCTTCTGAGATTGAATGTGATGCATCTGGTGTGGGAATAGGGGCTGGTTTGATGCAAGATGGGCACCCAATTGCTTATTTTAGTGAAAAATTAAATGGTGCTGCTCTTAACTATCCCACATATGATAAAGAGTTGTCTGCATTAGTAAGGGCATTACAAACATGGCAGCATTACCTTTTACCCAAGGAATTTGTGATTCATAGTGACCATGAGTCCTTGAAGTATTTAAAAGGACAAGGTAAGCTGAATAAGAGGCATGCCAAGTGGGTTGAGTTCCTTGAGCAATTTCCCTATGTGATCAAGCATAAGAAAGGTAAGGCTAATGTGGTTGCTGATGCGCTTTCAAGAAGGTATGCTCTATTCTCTACTCTTGAAACTAAATTCATTGGTTTTGAGCACATAAAGGAATTGTATGAGCATGATCCAAACTTTTCTCAAATTTATAAGAATTGTGTGCATGCTGTCCAAAATGGGTACTTTAGGCATAAGGATTATTTGTTTAAAGAGAAAAGGTTATGTGTGCCTAAATGTTCCATTAGAGAGTTGCTTGTGAGAGAGGCACATGAAGGGGGTTTAATGGGGCATTTTGGGGTCCAAAAGACTTTAGACATACTGCATGAACATTTTTATTGGCCACACATGAAACATGATGTGCATAAATTTTGTGAAAGATGCATTGTTTGTAAGAAGTCTAAGTCAAAGGTAATGCCTCATGGACTCTATATGATACGAGCTCAGGAGGGCAAATTGGACATTCCAGCACTAACGGGCAAGATGGGAATTTTAACATGCCCGTGGGACCTATTACAAGAGCAAGAGCAAAGATGCTGAAAGAAAGCTTTGGGAACTTAGCCAAGTCATTTGTGGAAGAGATGCATCAAGAATGGGCTAAGGAAGAGAAGACAAAGCTAAATGGGCCACCTAGTGAAAGCGGGCAGCCCATATCTCTAAGTGTGGCACAATAAGATTAAAATGTATTATGTCCGTAATTGGGCCAAGTTTTATTTAATTATCCTTTTTAGTTTTCTTTAGAAGACATTTAGTTATTTTGAGGTGTTTTATTCAGCCCAATTGTTTGTTTTGCAAGTTGGGCATTTTCTAGTGGGCTAGGTTTAATTTAACCTAATGTAAGAGGTATAAATACCTCATAAACATGTGTAGCAGCAGCTTTCTCATTATTGAATTACATTTTCTGGTTTCTTCTAAGAAACTCTCAATTGTGTGCAAGTGAGGAGTGATCATCTTTACTTGTTGCATCAAGAAACTGAATAGACTATTACAAAGGTAAATTTTCTTGTGATATTTGTTCAGTTTCATCTTTCTTATCCCAATTATCTACGTTTCTAAGAACGGGTTTCTTAGGGGTTTAGTAGGGAGGGTGTTTATCCTATTGCTTGTCTCCTATCAAAGTGTGTGTTCGGGGTTTCGGGATCGTTATATCCTTGGGGTTCCGCATCATTTGGTATCAGAGCCGGCTGTAGATAAATTCCTATTTATCTGCGTTTTTTATTGGCTGCATTTTGTCCTTTTTTTTTCCTGTTCTGGGTTTTCCTTTGCTGTTCCAATTTTTTTTTTTTTCTGTTCTGCTGTTCTGTTGTCTCTGTTTTTACTATTTTGTGTTTCAGATCAAAAAAAAAAAACGTGAAAAAAAAAAGAAAAACGTGAAAAAAAAATAGTGTCTGCAGAATTCATTAGAAAACAAAAAACGCAAAAAAAAAAAAAGAAAAAAAAACTAGAAAAAAAAAACTGCAGAATTTCAGAATTGTTTTAATCCACAATTGAAACCAGTTTTGGTGTGATTCTTGTCTTGTTTTCTTCTGTCACCACTTTCTTTGGTTCCAATCTTGTGTTTTCTTGGCACATTCTTGATCTTAATTTGCATCAGTTTCCTTCATTTGTTAGTGTCTATTTCTTTCTTGCTGGTTTTGCATTTCCTTTGGTCCTCAACTAGAGTTTTCTTTTGCTGGTTTATCATTCATTTTCTGTCCCAAATATTGCTTGTGAATTTGAGTTTGTTTTGGTTTGTTTAATTTCTGAAGTGCAACAACCAAAAGAGGTCAAAAGAGGTAAAAGGCAAGAGTGTTGAGTTCAAAAGAGGGTAAAAGCCTGAATTGAGTGCAAACACGAGTGCCCCCAAATTTCTGAGTGAAAACACGTGAGAGAGTGAACTGTGAGGTTACTTTATTAACACTTTGCAGGTTATTTCCAATGGCTGAAGAGGAAGCTCCCATGACACCAGATATGAAGGTGATATACCAAGCCTTTGTTTCTCAATTTCAGAAATTGAATAGTAGACTTGATGATATGGATGAATGGAGAAGGGAAGTGACACAAGCTATCTCCGAGAGTAGTAGACGGGGTGATCAGAGGCATAGACGAAATCACAATGATTTCAATCGTGAGCCATATGAGGAGGAATCTGATGGAGCTGAATCAGTTAGAAATAGGAGAGCTAGGAACCGAGGAAGACAAGATAGCAACATTAATGCCATAAAAATGCAAATTCCTCCATTCAAGGGAAGAAACGATGCTGAAGCCTACTTAGAATGGGAAAGGAAAGTTGAGATGATCTTTGCATGCTATTATTATACTGAAGAGAAGAAAGTGAGATTGGCTGCAGTGGAGTTTTCAGATTATGCACTAGTTTGGTGGGATGAGCTAATGAAGTCTAGAAGGAGGAATGGTGAGCGGCCTATTGAGACTTGGGAAGAGATGAAGCAAGTGATGAAGAAGAGATTTGTACCTTCTTATTATTACAGTGAGGTGCACCAGAAATTACTTAGGCTCACAAGGTTCTAAATCAGTGGAGGATTACCACAAAGAGATGGAGATGCTCATGATCAAGGCCAACATAGAGGAGGACATGGAAGTGACTATGGCACGATTTATGGGTGGTCTAAACAAAGAAATTGCAGATGTGGTGGAATTACAGCATTATGTGGAGATGGATGATTTGGTTAGCATGGCAATGAAGGTGGAGAAGCAACAAAATCAAAGGAGGGCAGCCAAAGCATTTTCCAATTCTAACTCAAAGTGGAGTTCTAAATGGCGAAAATATGAGGACACCAAGAAGAATAAAGGTTCAGATTCCAAGGAAAAGGGGCTAGATACAACAAAGAAGAAAGGTAGTTCTAACTCATCTTCTTCTATTGCTAATTCTAGACATAGAGATATCAAATGCTTCAAATGTCAAGGTTTGGGTCATTATGCATCTGATTGCCCAAACAAAAGGATGATGGTGATTAGGGGTGGAGAAGTTGTTTCTGAATCTGATGATGGTAATGTGTCTGATGCGAGTGATAGTATGCCACCTTTGGAGGATTGTTCTGATGCTGATGAGCATGTGGAGTATGCTGTGCATGGTGAGTCTCTTGTTGCTAGGCGTGCATTGAATTTGCAAGTTAAGGAAGACAGTTTGGAGCAAAGAGAAAATATATTCCACACCAGGTGCTTAGTTGGTGGAAAGGTATGTAGCTTGATCATTGATGGTGGAAGTTGTACTAGTGTTGCGAGTATTACTTTAGTTGAGAAGCTAGGGTTGAAGTGTGATAAGCATCCTAATCCATATAGGTTGCAGTGGTTGAATGATAGTGGAGAGGTGAAAGTTACTAGACAGGTTGTGGTTGCATTTTCTATTGGAAAATATTGTGATGAAGTGGTGTGTGATGTAGTACCCATGCAAGCTAGTCACTTATTATTGGGGAGACCATGGCAATTTGATAGGCGTGTGCAACATGATGGGTTCAAGAACAGGTATTCCTTTGAGCATAATGGTCACAAGTTCACGCTTGCTCCATTATCGCCCAAAGAGGTGTATCTTGATCAAGTAAAACTTCAACAATCTTCTCTTGGGAATTTAGAAAGTAAGGCAAAAGAAAAAGAAGAGAGAAAAGAGACCATGAGAGAAAAGAAAAAAGATAACGGCCCAATGGTGAGTGAAAAGAAAGGAAAGAATCTGAATAATGAAAAGAAAGAGCTGAGTGAAAGAAAAGAAAAGAGTGAGAAAAATGAAGAAACTGAAAGAATTGAGAGAAAAATATGTTTCTATGCAAAGGAGGGGGATTTGAAAGGTGCTTTTCTAGGCAAGAGAGCAATGGTTATGATAAGGTTTAGGGAGGTTTTTCTTACTGAAACTAACCTTAACCCAAATTTGCCTAGTAGATTTGTTTCTTTGTTGCAGGAATTTGAAGATGTTTTCCCTGATGAGGTGCCAACTGGATTACCACCATTGAGAGGGATTGAGCACCAAATTGACTTCATGCCCGGGGCTAGCATTCCAAATAGGCCAGCCTATAGAAGTAATCCTGAGGAGACAAAGGAGCTTCAGAGGCAAGTGGATGAGCTACTAGCTAAAGGGTACGTGAAGGAAAGCATGAGTCCATGTGCTGTTAGTTTTGTTGGTTCCAAAGAAAGATGGCACTTGGAGAATGTGTGGATTGTCGTGCAGTCAACAAGATAACGGTAAAGTATCGCCATCCTATCCCTAGGTTAGATGACATGCTTGATGAGTTGAATGGTGCATGCATATTCACTAAAATTGATTTGAAAAGTGGGTACCACCAAATTAGAATGAAACCAGGGGATGAGTGGAAGACTGCATTTAAAACAAAATATGGTCTTTATGAGTGGTTGGTTATGCCTTTTGGGTTAACTAATGCACCTAGTACTTTCATGCGCTTAATGAACCATATTTTGAGGGATTTCTTGGGAAAGTTTGTGGTTGTTTATTTTGATGATATTCTAATTTACAGCAATTGTTTGGATGAACACATATTGCATGTTAAGGCTATTTTAGAAGTTCTTAGGAAGGAGAGATTGTATGCCAACCTTAAGAAGTGCACATTTTGCATGGATAGAGTTGTGTTTCTTGGTTTTGTTGTGAGTGCACGTGGTATTGAGGTTGATGAGGAGAAGGTGAAGGCTATTCGAGAATGGCCAATGCCCAAGAGTGTTTCTGAGGTAAGGAGTTTTCATGGTTTAGCTGGGTTTTATAGGAGATTTGTGAAAAATTTCTCTACCGTTGCTGCTCCTTTAACTGAAATTGTTAAAAAGGATGTTGGGTTTAAATGGGGACAGGAACAAGAACTTGCTTTTACCACTTTGAAAGAAAAATTGTGTTCTGCTCCTATTCTTGTTTTGCCTAATTTTGATAAGACTTTTGAAGTAGAACGTGATGCTTCTGGGATTGGTATAGGTGCTGTTTTGATGCAGAACTTAAAGGACAATGAGGAACCAATCAATGGCCAACAGAACTTAAAGGACAATGATTAAGACTGTTTCCAATCAATGGCCAACAGAACTTAAAGGACAATGAGGAACCAATTCATTAAGGATTAAGACATGTTTCCAATCAATGGCCAAAAGAACTTAAATGGCAAAGATAAACCAATTCACTAATGATTAAGACTTGTTTCCAATCAATGGCCAAAAGAACGTAAAGGACAAACAGAAACCAATTCATTACGGATTAAGACTTGTTTCCAATCAATGGCCAAATGAACTTAAAGGACAAAGAGAAACCAATTCATCAATGATTAAGACTTGTTTCCAATCAATGGCCAAAAGAACGTAAAGGACAAAGAGAAACCAATTCATTACGGATTAAGACTTTTTTCCAATCAATGGCCAAAAGAACTTAAAGGACAAAGAGAAACCAATTCATTGAGGATTAAGACATGTTTCCAATCAATGGCCAAAAGAACTTAAAGGACAAAGAGAAACCAATTCATTACGGATTAAGACTTGTTTCCAATTAATGGCCAAAAGAACTTAAAGGACAATGATAAAGCAATTCATTGATGATTAAGACATGTTTCCAATCAATGGCCAAAAGAACTTAAAGGACAAAGAGAAACCAATTCATTACGGATTAAGACTTGTTTCCAATCAATGGCCAAAAGAACTTAAAGGACAAAGAGAAACCAATTCATTAAAGTTGAAGACTTGTTTCCAATCAATGGCCAACAGAACTTAAAGGACAATGAGGAACCAATTCATTACGGATTAAGACTTGTTTCCAATCTATGGCCAAAAGAACTTAAAGGACAAAGAGAAACCAATTCATTAATGATTAAGACTTGTTTCCAATCAATGGCCAAAAGAACGTAAAGGACAAAGAGAAACGAATTCATTACGGATTAAGACTTGTTTCCAATCAATGGCCAAATGAACTTAAAGGACAAAGAGAAACCAATTCATCAATGATTAAGACTTGTTTCCAATCAATGGCCAAAAGAACGTAAAGGACAAAGAGAAACCAATTCATTACGGATTAAGACTTGTTTCCAATCAATGGCCAAAAGAACCTAAAGGACAAAGAGAAACCAATTCATTAATGATTAAGTCTTGTTTCCAATCAATGGCCAAAAGAACGTAAAGGACAAAGAGAAACCAATTCATTACGGATTAAGACATGTTTCCAATCAATGGCCAAAAGAACTTAAAGGACAAAGATAAACCAATTCATTAATGATTAAGACTTGTTTCCAATCAATGGCCAACAGAACTTAAAGGACAATGAGGAACCAATTCATTAAGGATTAAGACATGTTTCCAATCAATGGCCAAAAGAACTTAAATGGCAAAGATAAACCAATTCACTAATGGTTAAGACTTGTTTCCAATCAATGGCCAAAAGAACGTAAAGGACAAAGAGAAACCAATTCATTACGGATTAAGACTTGTTTCCAATCAATGGCCAAATGAACTTAAAGGACAAAGAGAAACCAATTCATCAATGATTAAGACTTGTTTCCAATCAATGGCCAAAAGAACTTAACGGACAAAGAGAAACCAATTCTTTAAGGATTAAGACATGTTTCCAATCAATGGCCAAAAGATCTTAAAAGACAAAGAGAAATCAATTCATTAATGATTAAGACTTGTTTCCAATCAATGGCCAAAAGAACTTAAAGGACAATGAGAAACCAATTCATTGAGGATTAAGACATGTTTCCAATCAATGGCCTAAAGAACTTAAAGGACAAAGAGAAACCAATTCATTACGGATTAAGACTTGTTTCCAATCAATGGCCAAAAGAACGTAAAGGACAAAGAGAAACCAATTCATTACGGATTAAGACTTGTTTCCAATCAATGGCCAACAGAACTTAAAGTACAAAGAGAAACCAATTCATTGAGGATTAAGACATGTTTCCAATCAATGGCCAAAAGAACTTAAAGGACAAAGAGAAACCAATTCATTACGGATTAAGACTTGTTTCCAATTAATGGCGAAAAGAACTTAAAGGACAATGATAAAGCAATTCATTGAGGATTAAGACATGTTTCCAATCAATGGCCAAAAGAACTTAAAGGACAAAGAGAAACCAATTCATTACGGATTAAGACTTGTTTCCAATCAATGGCCAAAAGAACTTAAAGGACAAAGAGAAACCAATTCATTAAAGATGAAGACTTGTTTCCAATCAATGGCCAACCGAACTTAAAGGACAATGAGGAACCAATTCATTAAGGATTAAGTCATGTTTCCAATCAATGGCCAAAAGAACTTAAATGGCAAAGATAAACCAATTCACTAATGATTAAGACTTGTTTCCAATCAATGGCCAAAAGAACGTAAAGGACAAAGAGAAACCAATTCATTACGGATTAAGACTTGTTTCCAATCAATGCCCAAATGAACTTAAAGGACAAAGAGAAACCAATTCATCAATGATTAAGACTTGTTTCCAATCAATGGCCAAAAGAACTTAAAGGACAAAGAGAAACCAATTCTTTAAGGATTAAGACATGTTTCCAATCAATGGCCAAAAGATCTTAAAAGACAAAGAGAAATCAATTCATTAATGATTAAGACTTGTTTCCAATCAATGGCCAAAAGAACTTAAAGGACAATGAGAAACCAATTCATTGAGGATTAAGACATGTTTCCAATCAATGGCCAAAAGAACTTAAAGGACAAAGAGAAACCAATTCATTACGGATTAAGACTTGTTTCCAATCAATGGCCAAAAGAACGTAAAGGACAAAGAGAAACCAATTCATTACGGATTAAGACTTGTTTCCAATCAATGGCCAAAAGAACGTAAAGGACAAAGAGAAACCAATTCATTACGGATTAAGACTTGTTTCCAATCAATGGCCAAAAGAACTTAAAGGACAAAGAGAAACCAATTCCAATCAATGGCCAAAAGAACTTAAAGGACAAAGAGAAACCAATTCATCAATGATTAAGACTTGTTTCCAATCAATGGCCAAAAGAACTTAAAGGACAAAGAGAAACCAATTCATTAAGGATTAAGACAAGTTTCCAATCAATGGCCAAAAGAACTTAAAGGGCAAAGATAAACCAATTCATTAATGATTAAGACTTGTTTCCAATCAATGGCCAAAAGAACGTAAAGGACAAAGAGAAACCAATTCATTACGGATTAAGACTTGTTTCCAATCAATGGCCAAAAGAACGTAAAGGACAAAGAGAAACCAATTCATTACGGATTAAGACTTGTTTCCAATCAATGGCCAAAAGAACTTAAAGGACAAAGAGAAACCAATTCATTAATGATTAAGACTTGTTTCCAATCTATGGCCAAAAGAACGTAAAGGACAAAGAGAAACCAATTCATTAATGATTAAGACTTGTTTCCAATCAATGGCCAAATGAACTTAAAGGACAAAGAGAAACCAATTCATCAATGATTAAGACTTGTTTCCAATCAATGGCCAAAAGAACATAAAGGACAAAGAGAAACCAATTCATTACGGATTAAGACTTGTTTCAAATCAATGGCCAAAAGAACTTAAAGGACAAAGAGAAACCAATTCATTAAGGATTAAGACTTGCTTCCAATCAATGGCCAACAGAACTTAAAGGACAATGAGGAACCAATTCATTAAGGATTAAGACATGTTTCCAATCAATGGCCAAAAGAACTTAAATGGCAAAGATAAACCAATTCACTAATGATTAAGACTTGTTTCCAATCAATGGCCAAAAGAACGTAAAGGACAAAGAGAAACCAATTCATTACGGATTAAGACTTGTTTCCAATCAATGGCCAAATGAACTTAAAGGACAAAGAGAAACCAATTCATCAATGATTAAGACTTGTTTCCAATCAATGGCCAAAAGAACTTAAAGGACAAAGCGAAACCAATTCCTTAAGGATTAAGACATGTTTCCAATCAATGGCCAAAAGAACTTAAAGGACAAAGATAAACCAATTCATTAATGATTAAGAATTGTTTCCAATCAATGGCCAAAAGAACGTAAAGGACAAAGAGAAACCAATTCATTACGGATTAAGACTTGTTTCCAATCAATGGCCAAAAGAATGTAAAGGACAAAGAGAAACCAATTCATTACGGATTAAGACTTGTTTCCAATCAATGGCCAAAAGAACTTAAAGGACAAAGAGAAACCAATTCATTACGGATTAAGACTTGTTTCCAATTAATGGCCAAAAGAACTTAAAGGACAATGATAAAGCAATTCATTGAGGATTAACACATGTTTCCAATCAATGGCCAAAAGAACTTAAAGGACAAAGAGAAACCAATTCATTACGGATTAAGACTTGTTTCCAATCAATGGCCAAAAGAACGTAAAGGACAAAGAGAAACCAATTCATTACGGATTAAGACTTGTTTCCAATCAATGGCCAAATGAACTTAAAGGACAAAGAGAAACCAATTCATCAATGATTAAGACTTGTTTCCAATCAATGGCCAAAAGAACGTAAAGGACAAAGAGAAACCAATTCATTACGGATTAAGACTTGTTTCCAATCAATGGCCAAATGAACTTAAAGGACAAAGAGAAACTTAAAGGACAAAGAGAAACCAATTCATCAATGATTAAGACTTGTTTCCAATCAATGGCCAAAAGAACTTAAAGGACAAAGGGAAACCAATTCTTTAAGGATTAAGACATGTTTCCAATCAATGGCCAAAAGATCTTAAAAGACAAAGAGAAATCAATTCATTAATGATTAAGACTTGTTTCCAATCAATGGCCAAAAGAACGTAAAGGACAAAGAGAAACCAATTCATTACGGATTAAGACTTGTTTCCAATCAATGGCCAAATGAACTTAAAGGACAAAGAGAAACCAATTCATCAATGATTAAGACTTGTTTCCAATCAATGGCCAAAAGACCTTAACGGACAAAGAGAAACCAATTCTTTAAGGATTAAGACATGTTTCCAATCAATGGCCAAAAGATCTTAAAAGACAAAGAGAAATCAATTCCTTAATGATTAAGACTTGTTTCCAATCAATGGCCAAAAGAACTTAAAGGACAAGGAGAAACCAATTCATTGAGGATTAAGACATGTTTCCAATCAATGGCCAAAAGAACTTAAAGGACAAAGAGAAACCAATTCATTACGGATTAAGACTTGTTTCCAATCAATGGCCAAAAGAACTTAAAGGACAAAGAAAAACCAATTCATTAATGATTAAGACTTGTTTCCAATCAATGGCCAAAAGAACGTAAAGGACAAAGAGAAACCAATTCATTACGGATTAAGACTTTTTTCCAATCAATGGCCAAAAGAACTTAAAGGACAAAGAGAAACCAATTCATTGAGGATTAAGACATGTTTCCAATCAATGGCCAAAAGAACTTAAAGGACAAAGAGAAACCAATTCATTACGGATTAAGACTTGTTTCCAATTAATGGCCAAAAGAACTTAAAGGACAATGATAAAGCAATTCATTGATGATTAAGACATGTTTCCAATCAATGGCCAAAAGAACTTAAAGGACAAACAGAAACCAATTCATTACGGATTAAGACTTGTTTCCAATCAATGGCCAAATGAACTTAAAGGACAAAGAGAAACTAATTCATTAAAGATTAAGACTGTTTCCAATCAATGGCCAACAGAACTTAAAGGACAATGAGGAACCAATTCATTAAGGATTAAGACATGTTTCCAATCAATGGCCAAAAGAACTTAAATGGCAAAGATAAACCAATTCACTAATGATTAAGACTTGTTTCCAATCAATGGCCAAAAGAACGTAAAGGACAAACAGAAACCAATTCATTACGGATTAAGACTTGTTTCCAATCAATGGCCAAATGAACTTAAAGGACAAAGAGAAACCAATTCGTTACGGATTAAGACTTGTTTCCAATCAATGGCCAAAAGAACGTAAAGGACAAAGAGAAACCAATTCATTACGGATTAAGACTTGTTTCCAATCAATGGCCAAAAGAACTTAAAGGACAAAGAGAAACCAATTCATTAACGATTAAGATTGTTTCCAATCTATGGCCAAAAGAACGTAAAGGACAAAGAGAAACCAATTCATTAATGATTAAGACTTGTTTCCAATCAATGGCCAAATGAACTTAAAGGACAAAGAGAAACCAATTCATCAATGATTAAGACTTGTTTCCAATCAATGGCCAAAAGAACATAAAGGACAAAGAGAAACCAATTCATTACGGATTAAGACTTGTTTCAAATCAATGGCCAAAAGAACTTAAAGGACAAAGAGAAACCAATTCATTAAGGATTAAGACTTGCTTCCAATCAATGGCCAACAGAACTTAAAGGACAATGAGGAACCAATTCATTAAGGATTAAGACATGTTTCCAATCAATGGCCAAAAGAACTTAAATGGCAAAGATAAACCAATTCACTAATGATTAAGACTTGTTTCCAATCAATGGCCAAAAGAACGTAAAGGACAAAGAGAAACCAATTCATTACGGATTAAGACTTGTTTCCAATCAATGGCCAAATGAACTTAAAGGACAAAGAGAAACCAATTCATCAATGATTAAGACTTGTTTCCAATCAATGGCCAAAAGAACTTAAAGGACAAAGCGAAACCAATTCCTTAAGGATTAAGACATGTTTCCAATCAATGGCCAAAAGAACTTAAAGGACAAAGATAAACCAATTCATTAATGATTAAGAATTGTTTCCAATCAATGGCCAAAAGAACGTAAAGGACAAAGAGAAACCAATTCATTACGGATTAAGACTTGTTTCCAGTCAATGGCCAAAAGAATGTAAAGGACAAAGAGAAACCAATTCATTACGGATTAAGACTTGTTTCCAATCAATGGCCAAAAAAACTTAAAGGACAAAGAGAAACCAATTCATTACGGATTAAGACTTGTTTCCAATTAATGGCCAAAAGAACTTAAAGGACAACGATAAAGCATAAAGCAATTCATTGAGGATTAACACATGTTTCCAATCAACGGCCAAAAGAACTTAAAGGACAAAGAGAAACCAATTCATTACGGATTAAGACTTGTTTCCAATCAATGGCCAAAAGAACGTAAAGGACAAAGAGAAACCAATTCATTAAAGATGAAGACTTGTTTCCAATCAATGGCCAACAGAACTTAAAGGACAATGAGGAACCAATTCATTAAGGATTAAGACATGTTTCCAATCAATGGCCAAAAGAACTTAAATGGCAAAGATAAACCAATTCACTAATGATTAAGACTTGTTTCCAATCAATGGCCAAAAGAACGTAAAGGACAAAGAGAAACCAATTCATTACGGATTAAGACTTGTTTCCAATCAATGGCCAAATGAACTTAAAGGACAAAGAAAAACCAATTCTTTAAGGATTAAGACATGTTTCCAATCAATGGCCAAAAGATCTTAAAAGACAAAGAGAAATCAATTCATTAATGATTAAGACTTGTTTCCAATCAATGGCCAAAAGAACGTAAAGGACAAAGAGAAACCAATTCATTACGGATTAAGACTTGTTTCCAATCAATGGCCAAATGAACTTAAAGGACAAAGAGAAACCAATTCATCAATGATTAAGACTTGTTTCCAATCAATGGCCAAAAGAACTTAAAGGACAAAGAGAAACCAATTCTTTAAGGATTAAGACATGTTTCCAATCAATGGCCAAAAGATCTTAAAAGACAAAGAGAAATCAATTCATTAATGATTAAGACTTGTTTCCAATCAATGGCCAAAAGAACGTAAAGGACAAAGAGAAACCAATTCATTACGGATTAAGACTTGTTTCCAATCAATGGCCAAATGAACTTAAAGGACAAAGAGAAACCAATTCATCAATGATTAAGACTTGTTTCCAATCAATGGCCAAAAGAACTTAACGGACAAAGAGAAACCAATTCTTTAAGGATTAAGACATGTTTCCAATCAATGGCCAAAAGATCTTAAAAGACAAAGAGAAATCAATTCCTTAATGATTAAGACTTGTTTCCAATCAATGGCCAAAAGAACTTAAAGGACAAGGAGAAACCAATTCATTGAGGATTAAGACATGTTTCCAATCAATGGCCAAAAGAACTTAAAGGACAAAGAGAAACCAATTCATTACGGATTAAGACTTGTTTCCAATCAATGGCCAAAAGAACTTAAAGGACAAAGAAAAACCAATTCATTAATGATTAAGACTTGTTTCCAATCAATGGCCAAAAGAACGTAAAGGACAAAGAGAAACCAATTCATTACGGATTAAGACTTTTTTCCAATCAATGGCCAAAAGAACTTAAAGGACAAAGAGAAACCAATTCATTGAGGATTAAGACATGTTTCCAATCAATGGCCAAAAGAACTTAAAGGACAAAGAGAAACCAATTCATTA
>CM062522.1:36151137-36249108 GCA_031439585.1 Pterocarpus macrocarpus | reverse complement strand
TTAAAGAAGAAATGGAAACCAATTCATTGAGGATTAAGACATGTTTCCAATCAATGGCCAAAAGAACTTAAAGGACAAAGAGAAACCAATTCATTACGGATTAAGACTTGTTTCAATCAATGGCCAAGAAAGAACTTAAAGGACAATGATAATGCAATTCATTGAGGATTAAGACATGTTTCCAATCAATGGCCAAAAGAACTTAAAGGACAAAGAGAAACCAATTCACTAATGATTAAGACTTGTTTCCAATCAATGGCCAAAAGAACGTAAAGGACAAAGAGAAACCAATTCATTACGGATTAAGACTTGTTTCCAATCAATGGCCAAATGAACTTAAAGGACAAAGAGAAACCAATTCATCAATGATTAAGACTTGTTTCCAATCAATGGCCAAAAGAACTTAACGGACAAAGGGAAACCAATTCTTTAAGGATTAAGACATGTTTCCAATCAATGGCCAAAAGATCTTAAAAGACAAAAGAGAAATCAATTCATTAATGATTAAGACTTGTTTCCAATCAATGGCCAAAAGAAATTAAAGGACAATGAGAAACCAATTCATTGAGGATTAAGACATGTTTCCAATCAATGGCCTAAAGAACTTAAAGGACAAAGAGAAACCAATTCATTCATGATTAAGACTTGTTTTCAATCAATGGCCAAAAGCCATTAAAGGACAAAGAGAAACCAATTCATTACGGATTAAGACTTGTTTCCAATCAATGGCCAAAAGAACTTAAAGGACAAAGAGAAACCAATTCATTAATGATTAAGTCTTGTTTCCAATCAATGGCCAAAGCCATTAAAGGACAAAGAGAAACCAATTCATTAATGATTAAGACATGTTTCCAATCAATGGACGAGAGAACTTAAAGAACAAAGAGAAACCAATTCATTACGGATTAAGACTTGTTTCCAATCAATGGCCAAATGAACTTAAAGGACAAAGAAAAACCAATTCATTAATGATTAAGACTTGTTTCCAATCAATGGCCAAAAGAAGTTAAAGGACAAAGAGAAACCAATTCATTACGGATTAAGACTTTTTTCCAATCAATGGCCAAAAGAACTTAAAGGACAAAGAGAAACCAATTCATTGAGGATTAAGACATGTTTCCAATCAATGGCCAAAAGAACTTAAAGGACAAAGAGAAACCAATTCATTACGGATTAAGACTTGTTTCCAATTAATGGCCAAAAGAACTTAAAGGACAATGATAAAGCAATTCATTGAGGATTAAGACATGTTTCCAATCAATGGCCAAAAGAACTTAAAGGACAAAGAGAAACCAATTCATTGAGGATTAAGACTTGTTTCCAATCAATGGCCAAAAGAACTTAAAGGACAAAGAGAAACCAATTCATTAAAGATGAAGACTTGTTTCCAATCAATGGCCAACAGAACTTAAAGGACAATGAGGAACCAATTCATTAAGGATTAAGACATGTTTCCAATCAATGGCCAAAAGAACTTAAATGGCAAAGATAAACCAATTCACTAATGATTAAGACTTGTTTCCAATCAATGGCCAAGAAAGCGTAAAGAAGAAATGAGAAACCAATTCATTATGGATTAAGACTTGTTTTCAATCAATGGCCAAATGGAACTTAAAAGACAAAGAGAAACCAATTCATCAATGATTAAGACTTGTTTCCAATCAATGATGAAAGCCATTAAAGGACAAAGAGAAACCAATTCTTTAAGGATTAAGACATGTTTCCAATCAATGGCCAAAAGATCTTAAAAGACAAAGAGAAATCAATTCATTAATGATTAAGACTTGTTTCCAATCAATGGAAAAAGAACTTAAAGGACAAAGAGAAACCAATTCATTAAGGATTAAGACACGTTTGCAATCAATGGCCTAAAGAACTTAAAGGACAAAGAGAAACCAATTCATTAATGATTAAGACATGTTTCCAATCAATGAAGAAAGCCATTAAAGGACAAAGAGAAACCAATTCCTAGAGGATTAAGACTTGTTTCCAATCAATGGCCAAAAGAACTTAAAGGACAAGAAGAGAAACCAATTCATTAATGATTAAGTCTTGTTTCCAATCAATGTAAGAAAGAATGTAAAGGACAAAGAGAAACCAATTCATTGAGGATTAAGACATGTTTTCAATCAATGGCCAAAAGCCATTAAAGGACAAAGAAAAACCAATTCATTAATGATTAAGACTTGTTTCCAATCAATGGCCAAAAGAACGTAAAGGACAAATGGAAACCAATTCATTGATGATTAAGACTTTTTTCAATCAATGGCCATTTAAGAATTACGAGACAAAGAGAAACCAATTCATTGAGGATTAAGACATGTTTCCAATCAATGGAAGAAAGAACTTAAAGGACAAAGAGAAACCAATTCATTGAGGATTAAGACTTGTTTTCAATTAAAGGCCAAAAGAACTTAAAAGACAATGATAAAGCAATTCATTGAGGATTAAGACATGTTTCCAATCAATGGCCAAAAGAACTTAAAGGACAAAGGAAACCAATTCATAGAGGATTAAGACTTGTTTCCAATCAATGGCCAAAAGCCATTAAAGGACAAAGAGAAACCAATTCATTACGGATTAAGACTTGTTTCCAATCAATGGCCAAAAGAACTTAAAGGACAAAGAGAAACCAATTCATTGAGGATTAAGACATGTTTCCAATCAATGGCCAAAAGAACTTAAAGGACAAAGAGAAACCAATTCATTACGGATTAAGACTTGTTTCCAATTAATGGCTAAAAGAACTTAAAGGACAATGATAAAGCAATTCATTGAGGATTAAGACATGTTTCCAATCAACGGCCAAAAGAACTTAAAGGACAAAGAGAAACCAATTCATTAATGATTAAGACTTGTTTCCAATCAATGGCCAAAAGAACTTAAAGGACAAAGAGAAACCAGTTCATTAAAGATTAAGACTTGTTTCCAATCAATGGCCAACAAAACATAAACGACAATGAGGAACCAATTCATTAAGGATTAAGACATGTTTCCAATCAATGGCCAAAAGAACTTAAAGGACAAAGAGAAACCAATTCATTACGGATTAAGACTTGTTTCCAATCAAAGCCCTATAGAACTTAAAGGACAAAGAGAAACCAATTCATTAAAGATGAAGACTTGTTTCCAATCAATGGCCAACGGAACTTAAAGGACAATGAGGAACCAATTCATTAAGGATTAAGACATGTTTCCAATCAATGGCCAAGAGAACTTAAAGGACAAAGAAAAACCAATTCATTAATGATTAAGACTTGTTTCCAATCAATGGCCAAAAGAACGTAAAGGACAAAGAGAAACCAATTCATTACGGATTAAGACTTTTTTCCAATCAATGGCCAAAAGAACTTAAAGGACAAAGAGAAACCAATTCATTGAGGATTAAGACATGTTTCCAATCAATGGCCAAAAGAACTTAAAGGACAAAGAGAAACCAATTCATTAAGGATTAAGACAAGTTTCCAATCAATGGCCAAAAGAACTTAAAGGGCAAAGATAAACCAATTCATTAAGGATTAAGACTTGTTTCCAATCAATGGCCAAAAGAACTTAAAGGACAAAGAGAAACCAATTCATTAAGGATTAAGACAAGTTTCCAATCAATGGCCAAAAGAACTTAAAGGGCAAAGATAAACCAATTCATTAAGGATTAAGACTTGTTTCCAATCAATGGCAAGAAAGTAAAGAACAAAGAGAAACCAATTCCATTTGGATTAAGACTTGTTTCCAATCAATGGCCAAATGAACTTAAAGGACAAAGAGAAACCAATTCATCAATGATTAAGACTTGTTTCCAATCAATGGCCAAAAGAACATAAAGGACAAAGAGAAACCAATTCATTATGGATTAAGACTTGTTTCCAATCAATGGCCAAAAGAACTTAAAGGACAAAGAGAAACCAATTCATTAAAGATTAAGACTTGTTTCCAATCAATGGCCAACAGAACTTAAAGGACAATGAGGAACCAATTCATTAAGGATTAAGACATGTTTCCAATCAATGGCCAAAAGAACTTAAATGGCAAAGATAAACCAATTCACTAATGATTAAGACTTGTTTCCAATCAATGGAAGAAAGCTGTTAAAGAAGAAATGGAAACCAATTCTTTGATGATTAAGACTTGTTTCCAATCAATGGCCAAAAGAACTTAAAGGACAAAGAGAAACCAATTCATCAATGATTAAGACTTGTTTCCAATCAATGGCCAAAAGAACATAAAAGAGAAAAGAGAAACCAATTCTTTAAGGATTAAGACTTGTTTCCAATCAATGGCCAAAAGATCTTAAAGAAGACAAAGATAAACCAATTCATTAATGATTAAGACTTGTTTCCAATCAATGGCCAAAAGAACTTAAAGGACAATGAGAAACCAATTCATTGAGGATTAAGACATGTTTCCAATCAATGGCCTAAAGAACTTAAAGGACAAAGAGAAACCAATTCATCAAGGATTAAGACTTGCTTCCAATCAATGGCCAAAAGAACTTAAAGGACAAAGAGAAACCAATTCATTTAAGATTAAAACATGTTTCCAATCAATGGCCAAATGAACTTGAAGGACAAAGAGAAACCAATTCATTACGGATTAAGATGTGTTTCCAATCAATGGCCAAAAGAGCGTAAAGGAAAAAGAGAAACCAATTCATTAATGATTTCATTAATGATTAAGACTTGTTTCCAATCATTGGCCAAAAGAACTTAAAGGACAAACAGAAACCAATTCAAAAAGGATTAAGACATGTTTCCAATCAATGGCCAAAAGAACTTAAAGGACAAAGAGAAATCAATTCATCAATGATTAAGACTTGTTTCCAATCAATGGCCGAAAGAATTTAACGGACAAAGAAACCAATTCATAGATGATTAAGGCTTGTTTCCAGTCAATGGCCCAAAGAACTTAAAGTATAATGAGAAACCAATTCATTAATGATTAAGACTTGTTTCCAATCAATGGCCAAAAGAACTTAAAGGACAAAGGGAAACCAATTCTTTAAGGATTAAGACATGTTTCCAATCAATGGCCAAAAGAACTTAAAGGACAATGATAAAGCAATTCATTGAGGATTAAGACATGTTTCCAATCAATGGCCAAAAGAACTTAAAGGACAAAGTGAAACCAATTCATTACGGATTAACACTTGTTTCCATTCAATGGCCAAAAGCACTTAAAGGACAAAGAGAAACCAATTCATTCGGATTAAGACTTGTTTCTAATCGATTGCCAAAAGAACTTAAAGGACAAGAGAAGCCAATTCATTGAGGATTAAGACTTGTTTCCAATCGATGGCCAAAAGAACTTAAAGGACAAAGAGAAACCAATTCATTGAGGATTAAAGCTTGTTTCCAATCAATGGCTGAGAGAACTTAAAGTACAAAGAGAAACCAATTCATTGTGGATTAAGACTTGTTTCCAATCAATGGCCAAAAGAACTTAAAGGACAAAGAGAAACCAATTCATTACGGATTAAGACTTGTTTCCAATCAATGGCCAAAAGAACTTAAAGGACAAAGAGAAACCAATTCATTAAATATTAAGACTTGTTTCCAATCAATGGCCAACAGAACTTAAAGGACAATGAGGAACCAATTCATTAAGGATTAAGACATGTTTCCAATCAATGGCCAAAAGAACTTAAATGGCAAAGATAAACCAATTCACTAATGATTAAGACTTGTTTCCAATCAATGGCCAAAAGAACTTAAAGGACAAAGAGAAACCAATTCATTAATGATTAAGACTTGTTTCCAATCAATGGCCAAATGAACTTAAAGGACAAAGAGAAACCAATTCATCAATGATTAAGACTTGTTTCCAATCAATGGCCAAAAGAACTTAAAGGACAAAGAGAAACCAATTCATTAATGATTAAGTCTTGTTTCCAATCAATGGCCAAAAGAACGTAAAGGACAAAGAGAAACCAATTCATTGAGGATTAAGGCATGTTTCCAATCAATGGCCAAAAGAACTTAAAGGACAAAGAGAAACCAATTCATTACGGATTAAGACTTGTTTCCAATTAATGGCCAAAAGAACTTAAAGGACAATGATAAAGCAATTCATTGAGGATTAAGACATGTTTCCAATCAATGGCCAAAAGAACTTAAAGGACAAAGAGAAACCAATTCACTAATGATTAAGACTTGTTTCCAATCAATGGCCAAAAGAACGTAAAGGACAAAGAGAAACCAATTCATTACGGATTAAGACTTGTTTCCAATCAATGGCCAAATGAACTTAAAGGACAAAGAGAAACCAATTCATCAATGATTAAGACTTGTTTCCAATCAATGGCCAAAAGAACTTAACGGACAAAGAGAAACCAATTCTTTAAGGATTAAGACATGTTTCCAATCAATGGCCAAAAGATCTTAAAAGACAAAGAGAAATCAATTCATTAATGATTAAGACTTGTTTCCAATCAATGGCCAAAAGAACTTAAAGGACAATGAGAAACCAATTCATTGAGGATTAAGACATGTTTCCAATCAATGGCCAAAAGAACTTAAAGGACAAAGAGAAACCAATTCATTAATGATTAAGACTTATTTCCAATCAATGGCCAAAAAAATCCATTAAGGACAAAATGGAAACCAATTCATTAATGATTAAGACTTGTTTCCAATCAATCGCCGAAAGGCCTTAAAGGACAAAGAGAAACCAATTCATTAATGAATAAGACATGTTTCCAATCAATGGCCAAAAGAACTTAAAGGACAATGAGAAACCAATTCATTACGGATTAAGACTTGTTTCCAATCAATGGCCAAATGAACTTAAAGGACAAAGAAAAACCAATTCATTAATGATTAAGACTTGTTTCCAATCAATGGCCAAAAGAACGTAAAGGACAAAGAGAAACCAATTCATTACGGATTAAGACTTTTTTCCAATCAATGGCCAAAAGAACTTAAAGGACAAAGAGAAACCAATTCATTGAGGATTAAGACATGTTTCCAATCAATGGCCAAAAGAACTTAAAGGACAAAGAGAAACCAATTCATTACGTGATACGAGCTCAGGAGGGCAATTTGGACATTCCATCACTAAAGGGCAAGATGGGAATTTCAACATGCCCGTGGGACCTATTACAAGAGCAAGAGCAAAGATGCTGAAAGAAAGCTTTGGGAACTTAGCCAAGTCATTTGTGGAAGAGATGCATCAAGAATGGGCTAAGGAAGAGAAGACAAAGCTAAATGGGCCACCTAGTGAAAGCGGGCAGCCCATATCTCTAAGTGTGGCACAATGAGATTAAAATGTATTATGTCCATAATTGGGCCAAGTTTTATTTAATTATCTTTGTTAGTTTCCTTTAGAAGACATTTAGTTATTTTGAGGTGTTTTGTTCAGCCCAATTGTTTGTTTAGCAAATTGGGCCTTTTCTAGTGGGCTAGGTTTAATTTAACCTAATGTAAGAGGTATAAATACCTCATAAACAAGAGGAGCAGCAGTTTTTGGCTGATGAATGAAATTTCATTTTCTGGTTTCTTCTAAGAAACTCTCAATTGTGTGCAAGTGAGGAGTGATCATCTTTACTTGTTGCATCAAGAAACTGAATAGACTATTACAAAGGTAAATTTTCTTGTGATATTTGTTCAGTTTCATCTTTCTTATCCCAATTATCTACGTTTCTAAGAACGGGTTTCTTAGGGGTTTAGTAGGGAGGGTGTTTATCCTATTGCTTGTCTCCTATCAAAGTGTGTGTTCGGGGTTTCGGGATCGTTATATCCTTGGGGTTCCGCATCATTTGGTATCAGAGCAGGCTGTAGATAAATTCCTATTTATCTGCGTTTTTGTTAGCTGCATTTTGTCAATTATTTTTCTGTTCTGGGTTTTTTTTTCTCTGCTGTCTCATCTTTCTGTTCTGCTGTGTCTACTGTTTCTGTTTTGCTGTTTTGTGTTTCAGATAAAAAAAAAAAAAACGTGAAAAAAAAAAGGAAAAACGTGAAAAAAAAGAGAGTGTCTGCAGAATTCATTAAAAAAAAAAAACGTGAAAAAAAAAAAACGAAAAAAAAAAAACGCGAAAAAAAAAAACTGCAGAATTTCTGGATTTTGTTTCAGTCATTGTGGGTATTCCTATGAATTTCTGGGTTGAGTCCTTGCATTAATTTCGTGTTTCGTCACTTTTAATCCAAAATTGACACCAGTTTTGGTGTGTTTCTTATTTTGTTTTTCTGCTGTCACCACTTTCTTTGGTTCCAATCTTGTGTTTTCTTGACACATTCTTGATCTTAATTTGCACCAGCTTTCCTTCGTTGTTAGTGTCTATTTTTTTTTTTCTTGCTGGTTTTTGCATTTCCTTTGGTCCTAAACTAGAGTTTTCTTTTGCTGGTTTATTATTCATTTTCTGTCCCAAATATTACTTGTGAATTTGAGTTTGTTTTGGTTTGTTTAATTTCTGAAGTGCAACAACCAAAAGTGGTCAAAAGAGGTAAAAGGCAAGAGTGTTGAGATCAAAAGAGGGTAAAAGCCTGAATTGAGTGTAAACACGAGTGCACCCAAATTTCTGAGTGAAAACACGTGAGAGAGTGAACTGTGAGGTTATTTTATTAACACTTTGCAGGTTGTTTCTAATGGCTGAAGAGGAAGCTCCCATGACACCAGACATGAAGGTGATATACCAAGCCTTTGTTTCTCAATTTCAAAAATTGAATGGTAGACTTGATGATATGGATGAATGGAGAAGGGAAGTGACACAAGCTATCTCCGAGAGTAGTAGACGGGGTGATCAGAGGCATAGACGAAATCACCATGATTTCAATCGTGAGCCATATGAGGAGGAATCTGATGGAGCTGAATCAGTTAGAAATAGGAGAGCTAGGAACCGAGGAAGACAAGATAGCAACATTAATGCTATCAAAATGCAAATTCCTCCATTCAAGGGAAGAAACGATGCAGAAGCCTACTTAGAATGGGAAAGAAAAGTTGAGATGATCTTTGCATGCCATTATTATACTGAAGAGAAGAAAGTGAGATTGGCTGCAGTGGAGTTTTCAGATTATGCACTAGTTTGGTGGGATGAGCTAATGAAGTCTAGAAGGAGGAATGGTGAGCGGCCTATTGAGACTTGGGAAGAGATGAAGCAAGTGATGAAGAAGAGATTTGTACCTTCTTATTATTACAGGGAGGTGCACCAGAAATTACATAGGCTCACACAAGGTTCTAAATCAGTGGAGGATTACCACAAAGAGATGGAGATGCTCATGATCAAGGCCAACATAGAGGAGGACATGGAAGTGACTATGGCAAGATTTATGGGTGGTCTAAACAAAGAAATTGCAGATGTGGTGGAATTACAAAGATTATGTAGAGATGGATGATTTGGTTAGCATAGCAATGAAGGTGGAGAAGCAACAAAATCAAAGGAGGGCAGCCAAAGCATTTTCCACTTCCAACTCAAAGTGGAGTTCTAAATGGCCAAGCTATGAGGACACCAAAAAGAATAAAGGTTCAGATTCCAAGGAAAAGGGGCTAGATACAACAAAGAAGAAAGGTAGTTCTAACTCATCTTCTTCTATTGCTAATTCTAGACATAGAGATATCAAATGCTTCAAATGTCAAGGTTTGGGTCATTATGCATCTGATTGCCCAAACAAGAGGATGATGGTAATTAGGGGTGGAGAAGTTGTATCTGAATCTGATGATGGTATGCCACCTTTAGAGGATTGTTCTGATACTGATGAACATGTGGAGTATGCTGTGCATGGTGAGTCTCTTGTTGCTAGGCGTGCATTGAATTTGCAGGTTAAGGAACACAGCTTGGAGCAAAGGGAAAATATATTCCACACCAGGTGCTTAGTTGGTGGAAAGGTATGTAGCTTGATCATTGATGGTGGAAGTTGTACTAGTGTTGTGAGTACTACTTTAGTTGAGAAGCTAGGGTTGAAGTGTGATAAGCATCCTAATCCATATAGGTTGCAGTGGTTGAATGATAGTGGAGAAGTGAAAGTTACTAGACAGGTTATGGTTGCATTTTCTATTGGAAAATATTGTGATGAAGTGGTGTGTGATGTAGTACCCATGCAAGCAAGTCATTTGTTGTTGGGGAGACCATGGCAATTTGATAGGCATGTGCAACATGATGGGTACAAGAACAGGTATTCCTTTGAGCATAATGGTCACAAGTTCACACTTGCTCCATTATCGCCCAAAGAGGTGTATCTTGATCAAGTAAAACTTCAACAATCTTCTCTTGGGAATTCAGAAAGTAAGGCAAAAGAAAAGAAGAGAGAAAAGAGGGCATGAGAGAAAAGAGAAAGGATCGGGGCCCAATGGTGAGTGAAAAGAAAGGGAAGAATCTGAATAGTGAAAAGAAAGAGATGAGTGAAAGAAAAGAAAAGAGTGAGAAAAATGAAGAAAGTGAAAGAATTGAGAGAAAATCATGTTTCTATGCAAAAGAGAGGGATTTGAAAGGTGCTTTTCTAGGCAAGAGAGTAATGGTTATGATAAGGTTTAGGGAGGTTTTTCTTACAAAACTAACCTTAACCAAATTTGCCTAGTAGATTTGTTTCTTTGTTGCAGGAATTTGAGGATGTTTTCCCTAATGAGGTGCCAAGTAGATTACCACCATTGAGAGGAACTTTATTGCGTGCAGTTGTTGGTAAGAATTTGAAAATTTGGGAAGATTGTTTGCCTTTTATTGAGTTTGCTTATGATAGGACTATACATTCTTCTACAGGTTTTTTCTCCATTTGAGATTGTGTATGGTTTTAATCCTTTAACTATTTTGGATTTAATGCCTTTGCCTTTGAGTGATATTGTTAGTTTAGATGGTGAAAGCAAGGCTAAACAGGTTAAAGAGATGCACATGAAGGCATGTGAGATGATTGAGAAGAGAAGCAGGTTGACAACCCAAAGAGCGACTAAGGGCCACAAACAAATTGTGTTTAAAGCTGGTGATTGGGTTTGGATTCATTTAAGGAAGGACAAGTTTCCTACTCATAGGAAATCTAAACTTGACTCAAGGAGAGATGGTTCATTTCAAGTGATAGAGAGGATCAATGACAATGCATATAAGATTGACCTCCTAGGTGAGTACAATATTTTTGCTACTTTTAATGTTTCTGACCTTTCTCCATTTGATATGGATGCAGATTCGAGGACGAATCTTTTTGAGGAGGGAGGGAATGATACGAGCTCAGGAGGGCAATTTGGACATTCCATCACTAAAGGGCAAGATGGGAATTTCAACATGCCCGTGGGACCTATTACAAGAGCAAGAGCAAAGATGCTGAAAGAAAGCTTTGGGAACTTAGCCAAGTCATTTGTGGAAGAGATGCATCAAGAATGGGCTAAGGAAGAGAAGACAAAGCTAAATGGGCCACCTAGTGAAAGCGGGCAGCCCATATCTCTAAGTGTGGCACAATGAGATTAAAATGTATTATGTCCATAATTGGGCCAAGTTTTATTTAATTATCTTTGTTAGTTTCCTTTAGAAGACATTTAGTTATTTTGAGGTGTTTTGTTCAGCCCAATTGTTTGTTTAGCAAATTGGGCCTTTTCTAGTGGGCTAGGTTTAATTTAACCTAATGTAAGAGGTATAAATACCTCATAAACAAGAGGAGCAGCAGTTTTTGGCTGATGAATGAAATTTCATTTTCTGGTTTCTTCTAAGAAACTCTCAATTGTGTGCAAGTGAGGAGTGATCATCTTTACTTGTTGCATCAAGAAACTGAATAGACTATTACAAAGGTAAATTTTCTTGTGATATTTGTTCAGTTTCATCTTTCTTATCCCAATTATCTACGTTTCTAAGAACGGGTTTCTTAGGGGTTTAGTAGGGAGGGTGTTTATCCTATTGCTTGTCTCCTATCAAAGTGTGTGTTCGGGGTTTCGGGATCGTTATATCCTTGGGGTTCCGCATCATTACGGATTAAGACTTGTTTCCAATTAATGGCCAAAAGAACTTAAAGGACAATGATAAAGCAATTCATTGAGGATTAAGACATGTTTCCAATCAATGGCCAAAAGAACTTAAAGGACAAAGAGAAACCAATTCATTACGGATTAAGACTTGTTTCCAATCAATGGCCAAAAGAACTTAAAGGACAAAGAGAAACCAATTCATTAAAGATGAAGACTTGTTTCCAATCAATGGCTAACAGAACTTAAAGGACAATGAGAAACCAATTCATTGAGGATTAAGACATGTTTCCAATCAATGGCCAAAAGAACTTAAATGGCAAAGATAAACCAATTCACTAATGATTAAGACTTGTTTCCAATCAATGGCCAAAAGAACGTAAAGGACAAAGAGAAACCAATTCATTACGGATTAAGACTTGTTTCCAATCAATGGCCAAATGAACTTAAAGGACAAAGAGAAACCAATTCATCAATGATTAAGACTTGTTTCCAATCAATGGCCAAAAGAACTTAAAGGACAAAGAGAAACCAATTCTTTAAGGATTAAGACATGTTTCCAATCAATGGCCAAAAGATCTTAAAAGACAAAGAGAAATCAATTCATTAATGATTAAGACTTGTTTCCAATCAATGGCCAAAAGAACTTAAAGGACAATGAGAAACCAATTCATTGAGGATTAAGACATGTTTCCAATCAATGGCCTAAAGAACTTAAAGGACAAAGAGAAACCAATTCATTACGGATTAAGACTTGTTTCCAATCAATGGCCAAAAGAACGTAAAGGACAAAGAGAAACCAATTCATTACGGATTAAGACTTGTTTCCAATCAATGGCCAAAAGAACTTAAAGGACAAAGAGAAACCAATTCATTAATGATTAAGTCTTGTTTCCAATCAATGGCCAAAAGAACGTAAAGGACAAAGAGAAACCAATTCATTACGGATTAAGACATGTTTCCAATCAATGGCCAAAAGAACTTAAAGGACAAAGAAAAACCAATTCATTAATGATTAAGACTTGTTTCCAATCAATGGCCAAAAGAACGTAAAGGACAAAGAGAAACCAATTCATTACGGATTAAGACTTTTTTCCAATCAATGGCCAAAAGAATTTACGAGACAAAGAGAAACCAATTCATTGAGGATTAAGACATGTTTCCAATCAATGGCCAAAAGAACTTAAAGGACAAAGAGAAACCAATTCATTACGGATTAAGACTTGTTTCCAATTAAAGGCCAAAAGAACTTAAAGGACAATGATAAAGCAATTCATTGAGGATTAAGACATGTTTCCAATCAATGGCCAAAAGAACTTAAAGGACAAAGGGAAACCAATTCATTACGGATTAAGACTTGTTTCCAATCAATGGCCAAAAGAACGTAAAGGACAAAGAGAAACCAATTCATTACGGATTAAGACTTTTTTTCAATCAATTGCCAAAAGAACTTAAAGGACAAAGAGAAACCAATTCATTGAGGATTAAGACATGTTTCCAATCAATGGCCAAAAGAACTTAAAGGACAAAGAGAAACCAATTCATTACGGATTAAGACTTGTTTCCAATTAATGGCTAAAAGAACTTAAAGGACAATGATAAAGCAATTCATTGAGGATTAAGACATGTTTCCAATCAACGGCCAAAAGAACTTAAAGGACAAAGAGAAACCAATTCATTACGGATTAAGACTTGTTTCCAATCAATGGCCAAAAGAACTTAAAGGACAAAGAGAAACCAGTTCATTAAAGATTAAGACTTGTTTCCAATCAATGGCCAACAAAACATAAAGGACAATGAGGAACCAATTCATTAAGGATTAAGACATGTTTCCAATCAATGGCCAAAAGAACTTAAAGGGCAAAGATAAACCAATTCACTAATGAGTAAGACTTGTTTCCAATCAACGGCCAAAAGAACGTAAAGGACAAAGAGAAACCAATTCATTACGGATTAAGACTTGTTTCCAATCAATGGCCAAAAGAACTTAAAGGACAAAGAGAAACCAATTCATCAATGATTAAGACTTGTTTCCAATCAATGGCCAAAAGAACTTAAAGGACAAAGAGAAACCAATTCATTAAGGATTAAGACAAGTTTCCAATCAATGGCCTAAAGAACTTAAAGGGCAAAGATAAACCAATTCATTAATGATTAAGACTTGTTTCCAATCAATGCCAAAAGAACGTAAAGGACAAAGAGAAACCAATTCATTACGGATTAAGACTTGTTTCCAATCAATGGCCAAAAGAACGTAAAGGACAAAGAGAAACCAATTCATTAATGATTAAGACTTGTTTCCAATCAATGGCCAAAAGAACTTAAAGGACAAAGAGAAACCAATTCATTAATGATTAAGACTTGTTTCCAATCAATGGCCAAAAGAACGTAAAGGACAAAGAGAAACCAATTCATTACGAATTAAGACTTGTTTCCAATCAATGGCCAAATGAACTTAAAGGACAAAGAGAAACCAATTCATCAATGATTAAGACTTGTTTCCAATCAATGGCCAAAAGAACATAAAGGACAAAGAGAAACCAATTCATTACGGATTAAGACTTGTTTCCAATCAATGGCCAAAAGAACTTAAAGGACAAAGAGAAACCAATTCATTAAAGATTAAGACTTGTTTCCAATCAATGGCCAACAGAACTTAAAGGACAATGAGGAACCAATTCATTAAGGATTAAGACATGTTTCCAATCAATGGCCAAAAGAACTTAAATGGCAAAGATAAACCAATTCACTAATGATTAAGACTTGTTTCCAATCAATGGCCAAAAGAACGTAAAGGACAAAGAGAAACCAATTCATTACGGATTAAGACTTGTTTCCAATCAATGGCCAAATGAACTTAAAGGACAAAGAGAAACCAATTCATCAATGATTAAGACTTGTTTCCAATCAATGGCCAAAAGAACTTAACGGACAAAGAGAAACCAATTCTTTAAGGATTAAGACATGTTTCCAATCAATGGCCAAAAGATCTTAAAAGACAAAGAGAAATCAATTCATTAATGATTAAGACTTGTTTCCAATCAATGGCCAAAAGAACTTAAAGGACAATGAGAAACCAATTCATTGAGGATTAAGACATGTTTCCAATCAATGGCCAAAAGAACTTAAAGGACAAAGAGAAACCAATTCATTACGGATTAAGACTTGTTTCCAATCAATGGCCAAAAGAACGTAAAGGACAAAGAGAAAGTAATTCATTACGGATTAAGACATGTTTCCAATCAATGGCCAAATGAACTTAAAGGACAAAGAGAAACCAATTCATTACGGATTAAGACTTGTTTCCAATCAATGGCCAAAAGGACGTAAAGGACAAAGAGAAACCAATTCATTAATGATTTCATTAATGATTAAGACTTGTTTCCAATCATTGGCCAAAAGAACTTAAAGGACAAACAGAAACCAATTCAAAAAGGATTAAGACATGTTTCCAATCAATGGCCAAAAGAACGTAAAGGACAAAGAGAAACCAATTCATTACGGATTAAGACTTGTTTCCAATCAATGGCCAAATGAACTTAAAGGACAAAGAGAAACCAATTCATCAATGATTAAGACTTGTTTCCAATCAATGGCCAAAAGAACTTAAAGTACAATGAGAAACCAATTCATTGAGGATTAAGACATGTTTCCAATCAATGGCCAAAAGAACTTAAAGGACAAAGAGAAACCAATTCATTACGGATTAAGACTTGTTTCCAATTAAAGGCCAAAAGAACTTAAAGGACAATGATAAAGCAATTCATTGAGGATTAAGACATGTTTCCAATCAATGGCCAAAAGAACTTAAAGGACAAAGAGAAACCAATTCATTAATGATTAAGACTTGTTTCCAATCAATGGCCAAAAGAACGTAAAGGACAAAGAGAAACCAATTCATTACGGATTAAGACTTTTTTTCAATCAATTGCCAAAAGAACTTAAAGGACAAAGAGAAACCAATTCATTGAGGATTAAGACATGTTTCCAATCAATGGCCAAAAGAACTTAAAGGACAAAGAGAAACCAATTCATTACGGATTAAGACTTGTTTCCAATTAATGGCTAAAAGAACTTAAAGGACAATGATAAAGCAATTCATTGAGGATTAAGACATGTTTCCAATCAATGGCCAAAAGAACTTAAAGGACAAAGAGAAACCAATTCATTACGGATTAAGACTTGTTTCCAATCAATGGCCAAAAGAACTTAAAGGACAAAGAGAAACCAATTCATTAAAGATTAAGACTTGTTTCCAATCAATGGCCAACAGAACTTAAAGGACAATGAGGAACCAATTCATTAAGGATTAAGACATGTTTCCAATCAATGGCCAAAAGAACTTAAATGGCAAAGATAAACCAATTCACTAATGATTAAGACTTGTTTCCAATCAATGGCCAAAAGAACTTAAAGGACAAAGAGAAACCAATTCATTACGGATTAAGACTTGTTTCCAATCAATGGCCAAATGAACTTAAAGGACAAAGAGAAACCAATTCATCAATGATTAAGACTTGTTTCCAATCAATGGCCAAAAGAACTTAAAGGACAAAGAGAAACCAATTCTTTAAGGATTAAGACATGTTTCCAATCAATGGCCAAAAGATCTTAAAAGACAAAGAGAAATCAATTCATTAATGATTAAGACTTGTTTCCAATCAATGGCCAAAAGAACTTAAAGGACAATGAGAAACCAATTCATTGAGGATTAAGACATGTTTCCAATCAATGGCCTAAAGAACTTAAAGGACAAAGAGAAACCAATTCATCAATGATTAAGACTTGTTTCCAATCAATGGGCAAAAGAACTTAAAGGACAAAGAGAAACCAATTCATTACGGATTAAGACTTGTTTCCAATTAATGGCTAAAAGAACTTAAAGGACAAAGAGAAACCAATTCATTACGGATTAAGACTTGTTTCCAATCAATGGCCAAAAGAACTTAAAGGACAAAGAGAAACCAATTCATTAATGATTAAGACTTGTTTCCAATCAATGGCCAAAAGAACGTAAAGGACAAAGAGAAACCAATTCATTACGGATTAAGACTTGTTTCCAATCAATGGCCAAATGAACTTAAAGGACAAAGAGAAACCAATTCATCAATGATTAAGACTTGTTTCCAATCAATGGCCAAAAGAACATAAAGGACAAAGAGAAACCAATTCATTACAGATTAAGACTTGTTTCCAATCAATGGCCAAAAGAACTTAAAGGACAAAGAGAAACCAATTCATTAAAGATTAAGACTTGTTTCCAATCAATGGCCAAAAGAACTTAAAGGACAATGAGAAACCAATTCATTAAGGATTAAGACATGTTTCCAATCAATGGCCAAAAGAACTTAAAGGACAAAGAGAAACCAATTCTTTAATGATTAAGACTTGTTTCCAATCAATGGCCAAAAGAACTTAAAGGACAAAGAGAAACCAATTCATTACGGATTAAGACTTGTTTCCAATCAATGGCCAAATGAACTTAAAGGACAAAGAGAAACCAATTCATCAATGATTAAGACTTGTTTCCAATCAATGGCCAAAAGAACTTAACGGACAAAGAGAAACCAATTCTTTAAGGATTAAGACATGTTTCCAATCAATGGCCAAAAGATCTTAAAAGACAAAGAGAAATCAATTCATTAATGATTAAGACTTGTTTCCAATCAATGGCCAAAAGAACTTAAAGGACAATGAGAAACCAATTCATTGAGGATTAAGACATGTTTCCAATCAATGGCCAAAAGAACTTAAAGGACAAAGAGAAACCAATTCATTACGGATTAAGACATGTTTCCAATCAATGGCCAAAGGAACTTAAAGGACAAAGAGAAGGTAATTCATTATGATTTAAGACATGTTTCCAATCAATGGCCAGAAGAACATAAAGGACAAAGAGAAACCAATTCATTACGGATTCAAACTTGTTTCCAATCAATGGCCAAAAGAACTTAAAGGACAAAGAGAAACCAATTCATTAATGATTTCATTAATGATTAAGACTTGTTTCCAATCATTGGCCAAAAGAACTTAAAGGACAAACAGAAACCAATTCAAAAAGGATTAAGACATGTTTCCAATCAATGGCCAAAAGAACGTAAAGGACAAAGAGAAACCAATTCATTACGGATTAAGACTTGTTTCCAATCAATGGCCAAAAGAACTTAAAGCACAAAGAGAAACCAATTCATTAATGATTAAGTCTTGTTTCCAATCAATGGCCAAAAGAACTTAAAGTACAATGAGAAACCAATTCATTGAGGATTAAGACATGTTTCCAATCAATGGCCAAAAGAACTTAAAGGACAAAGAGAAACCAATTCATTACGGATTAAGACCTGTTTCCAATCAATGGCCAAAAGAACTTAAAGGACAATGAGAAACCAATTCATTGAGGATTAAGACATGTTTCCAATCAATGGCCAAAAGAACTTAAAGGACAAAGAGAAACCAATTCATCAATGATTAAGACTTGTTTCCAATCAATGGCCAAAAGAACTTAAAGGACAAAGAGAAACCAATTCATTACGGATTAAGACTTGTTTCCAATCAATGGCCAAAAGAACTTAAAGGACAAAGAGAAACCAATTCATTAATGATTAAGACTTGTTTCCAATCAATGGCCAAAAGAACTTAAAGGACAAAGAGAAACCAATTCATCAATGATTAAGACTTGTTTCCAATCAATGGCCAAAAGAACTTAAAGGACAAAGAGAAACCAATTCATTAAGGATTAAGACAAGTTTCCAATCAATGGCCAAAAGAACTTAAAGGACAAAGATAAACCAATTCATTAATGATTAAGACTTGTTTCCAATCAATGGCCAAAAGAACTTAAAGGACAAAGAGAAACCAATTCATTACGGATGAAGACTTGTTTCCAATCAATGGCTAAAAGAACGTAAAGGACAAAGAGAAACCAATTCATTACGGATTAAGACTTGTTTCCAATCAATGGCCAAAAGAACTTAAAGGACAAAGAGAAACCAATTCATTAATGATTAAGACTTGTTTCCAATCAATGGCCAAAAGAACTTAAAGGACAAAGAGAAACCAATTCATTAATGATTAAGACTTGTTTCCAATCAATGGCCAAATGAACTTAAAGGACAAAGAGAAACCAATTCATCAATGATTAAGACTTGTTTCCAATCAATGGCCAAAAGAACATAAAGGACAAAGAGAAACCAATTCATTACGGATTAAGACTTGTTTCCAATCAATGGCCAAAAGAACTTAAAGGACAAAGAGAAACCAATTCATTAACGATTAAGACTTGTTTCCAATCAATGGCGAAAAGAACTTAAAGGACAATGAGGAACCAATTCATTAAGGATTAAGACATGTTTCCAATCAATAGCCAAAAGAACTTAAATGGCAAAGTTAAACCAATTCACTAATGATTAAGACTTGTTTCCAATCAATGGCCAAAAGAACGTAAAGGACAAAGAGAAACCAATTCATTAATGATTAAGACTTGTTTCCAATCAATGGCCAAATGAACTTAAAGGACAAAGAGAAACCAATTCATCAATGATTAAGACTTGTTTCCAATCAATGGCCAAAAGAACTTAAAGGACAAAGAGAAACCAATTCATTAAGGATTAAGACATGTTTCCAATCAATGGCCAAAAGAACTTAAAGGACAAAGAGAAACCAATTCATTAATGATTAAGACTTGTTTCCAATCAATGGCCAAAAGAACTTAAAGGACAAAGAGAAACCAATTCATTAAGGATTAAGACTTGTTTCCAATCAACGGCCAAAAGAACTTAAAGGACAAAGAGAAACCAATTCATTAATGATTAAGACTTGTTTCCAATCAATGGCCAATAGAACGGAAAGGACAAAGAGAAACCAATTCATTACGGATTAAGACATGTTTCCAATCAATGGCCAAAAGAACTTCAAGGACAAAGAGAAACCAATTCATTAATGATTAAGACTTGTTTCCAATCAATGGCCAAAAGAACTTAAAGGACAAAGAGAAACCAATTCATTACGGATTAAGACTTGTTTCCAATCAATGGCCAAAAGAACTTAAAGGACAAAGAGAAACCAATTCATTACGGATTAAGACATGTTTCCAATCAATGGCCAAAAGAACTTAAAGGACAAAGAGAAACCAATTCATTACGGATTAAGACTTGTTTCCAATTAATGGCCAAAAGAACTTAAAGGACAATGATAAAGCAATTCATTGAGGATTAAGACATGTTTCCAATCAATGGCCAAAAGAACTTAAAGGATAAAGAGAAACCAATTCATTACGGATTAAGACTTGTTTCCAATCAATGGCCAAAAGAACTTAAAGGACAAAGATAAACCAATTCATTAATGATTAAGACTTGTTTCCAATCAATGGCCAAAAGAACGTAAAGGACAAAGAGAAACCAATTCATTACGGATTAAGACTTGTTTCCAATCAATGGCCAAAAGAACTTAAAGGACAAAGAGAAACCAATTCATTAATGATTTCATTAATGATTAAGACTTGTTTCCAATCAATGGCCAAAAGAACTTAAAGGACAAAGAGAAACCAATTCATTAAGGATTAAGACATGTTTCCAATCAATGGCCAAAAGAACTTAAAGGACAAAGAGAAACCAATTCATTACGGATTAAGACTTGTTTCCAATCAATGGCCAAAAGAACTTAAAGCACAAAGAGAAACCAATTCATTAATGATTAAGACTTGTCTCCAATCAATGGCCAATAGAACTTAAAGGACAATGAGAAACCAATTCATTGAGGATTAAGACATGTTTCCAATCAATGGCCAAAAGAACTTAAAGGACAAAGAGAAACCAATTCATTACTGATTAAGACTTGTTTCCAATCAATGGCCAAAAGAACTTAAAGGACAATGAGAAACCAATTCATTGAGGATTAAGACATGTTTCCAATCAATGGCCAAAAGAACTTAAAGGACAAAGAGAAACCAATTCATTAAGGATTAAGACTTGTTTCCAATCAATGGCCAAAAGAACGTAAAAGGACAAAGAGAAACCAATTCATTACTGATTAAGACTTGTTTCCAATCAATGGCCAAAAGAACTTAAAGGACAAAGAGAAACCAATTCATTACGGATTAAGACTTGTTTCCAATCAATGGCCAAAAGAACTTAAAGGACAAAGAGAAACCAATTCATCAATGATTAAGACTTGTTTCCAATCAATGGCCAAAAGAACTTAAAGGACAAAGAGAAACCAATTCATTAAGGATTAAGACTTGTTTCCAATCAATGGCCAAAAGAACTTAAAGGACAAAGATAAACCAATTCATTAATGATTAAGACTTGTTTCCAATCAATGGCCAAAAGAACGTAAAGGACAAAGAGAAACCAATTCATTACGGATTAAGACTTGTTTCCAATCAATGGCCAAAAGAACTTAAAGGACAAAGAGAAACCAATTCATTACGGATTAAGACTTGTTTCCAATCAATGGCCAAAAGAACTTAAAGGACAAAGAGAAACCAATTCATTAATGATTAAGACTTGTTTCCAATCAATGGCCAAAAGAACTTAAAGGACAAAGAGAAACCAATTCATTAATGATTAAGACTTGTTTCCAATCAATGGCCAAAAGAACTTAAAGGACAAAGAGAAACCAATTCATCAATGATTAAGACTTGTTTCCAATCAATGGCCAAAAGAACTTAAAGGACAAAGAGAAACCAATTCATTAAGGATTAAGACTTGTTTCCAATCAATGGCCAAAAGAACTTAAAGGACAAAGAGAAACCAATTCATTAAGGATTAAGACTTGTTTCCAATCAATGGCCAAAAGAACTTAAAGGACAAAGAGAAACCAATTCATTACGGATTAAGACTTGTTTCCAATCAATGGCCAAAAGAACTTAAAGGACAAAGAGAAACCAATTCATTAATGATTAAGACTTGTTTCCAATCAATGGCCAAAAGAACTTAAAGGACAAAGAGAAACCAATTCATTAATGATTAAGACTTGTTTCCAATCAATGGCCAAAAGAACTTAAAGGACAAAGAGAAACCAATTCATTAATGATTAAGACTTGTTTCCAATCAATGGCCAAATGAACTTAAAGGACAAAGAGAAACCAATTCATCAATGATTAAGACTTGTTTCCAATCAATGGCCAAAAGAACTTAAAGGACAAAGAGAAACCAATTCATTACGGATTAAGACTTGTTTCCAATCAATGGCCAAAAGAACTTAAAGGACAAAGAGAAACCAATTCATTAAAGATTAAGACTTGTTTCCAATCAATGGCCAAAAGAACTTAAAGGACAATGAGAAACCAATTCATTAAGGATTAAGACATGTTTCCAATCAATGGCCAAAAGAACTTAAATGGCAAAGATAAACCAATTCACTAATGATTAAGACTTGTTTCCAATCAATGGCCAAAAGAACGTAAAGGACAAAGAGAAACCAATTCATTACGGATTAAGACTTGTTTCCAATCAATGGCCAAATGAACTTAAAGGACAAAGAGAAACCAATTCATCAATGATTAAGACTTGTTTCCAATCAATGGCCAAAAGAACTTAAAGGACAAAGAGAAACCAATTCTTTAAGGATTAAGACATGTTTCCAATCAATGGCCAAAAGATCTTAAAAGACAAAGAGAAATCAATTCATTAATGATTAAGACTTGTTTCCAATCAATGGCCAAAAGAACTTAAAGGACAATGAGAAACCAATTCATTGAGGATTAAGACATGTTTCCAATCAATGGCCAAAAGAACTTAAAGGACAAAGAGAAACCAATTCATTACGGATTAAGACTTGTTTCCAATCAATGGCCAAAAGAACGTAAAGGACAAAGAGAAACCAATTCATTACGGATTAAGACATGTTTCCAATCAATGGCCAAAAGAACTTAAAGGACAAAGAGAAACCAATTCATTACGGATTAAGACTTGTTTCCAATCAATGGCCAAAAGGACGTAAAGGACAAAGAGAAACCAATTCATTAATGATTTCATTAATGATTAAGACTTGTTTCCAATCATTGGCCAAAAGAACTTAAAGGACAAACAGAAACCAATTCAAAAAGGATTAAGACATGTTTCCAATCAATGGCCAAAAGAACGTAAAGGACAAAGAGAAACCAATTCATTACGGATTAAGACTTGTTTCCAATCAATGGCCAAAAGAACTTAAAGGACAAAGAGAAACCAATTCATTAATGATTAAGTCTTGTTTCCAATCAATGGCCAAAAGAACTTAAAGGACAATGAGAAACCAATTCATTGAGGATTAAGACATGTTTCCAATCAATGGCCAAAAGAACTTAAAGGACAAAGAGAAACCAATTCATTACGGATTAAGACTTGTTTCCAATCAATGGCCAAAAGAACTTAAAGGACAATGATAAACCAATTCATTGAGGATTAAGACATGTTTCCAATCAATGGCCAAAAGAACTTAAAGGACAAAGAGAAAGTAATTCATTACGGATTAAGACATGTTGCCAATCAATGGCCAAAAGAACCTAAAGGACAAAGAAAAACCAATTCATTGAGGATTAAAACTTAGTTCCAATCAATGGCCAAAAGAACTTAAAGGACAAAGAGAAACCAATTCATTGAGGATTAAGACATGTTTCCAATCAATGGCCAAAAGAACTTAAAGGACAAAGAGAAACCAATTCATTACGGATTAAGACTTGTTTCCAATCAATGGCCAAAAGAACTTAAAGGACAATGATAAAGCAATTCATTGAGGATTAAGACATGTTTCCAATCAATGGCCAAAAGAACTTAAAGGACAAAGAGAAACCAATTCATTACGGATTAAGACTTGTTTCCAATCAATGGCCAAAAGAACTTAAAGGACAAAGAGAAACCAATTCATTAAAGATTAAGACTTGTTTCCAATCAATGGCCAACAGAACTTAAAGGACAATGAGGAACCAATTCATTAAGGATTAAGACATGTTTCCAATCAATGGCCAAAAGAACTTAAATGGCAAAGATAAACCAATTCACTAATGATTAAGACTTGTTTCCAATCAATGGCCAAAAGAATGTAAAGGACAAAGAGAAACCAATTCATTACGGATTAAGACTTGTTTCCAATCAATGGCCAAATGAACTTAAAGGACAAAGAGAAACCAATTCATCAATGATTAAGACTTGTTTCCAATCAATGGCCAAAAGAACTTAACGGACTAAGAGAAACCAATTCTTTAAGGATTAAGACATGTTTCCAATCAATGGCCAAAAGATCTTAAAAGACAAAGAGAAATCAATTCATTAATGATTAAGACTTGTTTCCAATCAATGGCCAAAAGAACTTAAAGGACAATGAGAAACCAATTCATTGAGGATTAAGACATGTTTCCAATCAATGGCCTAAAGAACATAAAGGGCAAAGATAAACCAATTCATTAAGGATTAAGACTTGTTTCCAATCAATGGCCAAAAGAACGTAAAGGACAAAGAGAAACCAATTCATTACGGATTAAGACTTGTTTCCAATCAATGGCCAAAAGAACGTAAAGGACAAAGAGAAACCAATTCATTACGGATTAAGACTTGTTTCCAATCAATGGCCAAAAGAACTTAAAGGACAAAGAGAAACCAATTCATTAATGATTAAGACTTGTTTCCAATCAATGGCCAAAAGAACTTAAAGGACAAAGAGAAACCAATTCATTACGGATTAAGACTTGTTTCCAATCAATGGCCAAATGAACTTAAAGGACAAAGAGAAACCAATTCATCAATGATTAAGACTTGTTTCCAATCAATGGCCAAAAGAACATAAAGGACAAAGAGAAACCAATTCATTACAGATTAAGACTTGTTTCCAATCAATGGCCAAAAGAACTTAAAGGACAAAGAGAAACCAATTCATTAAAGATTAAGACTTGTTTCCAATCAATGGCCAACAGAACTTAAAGGACAATGAGGAACCAATTCATTAAGGATTAAGACATGTTTCCAATCAATGGCCAAAAGAACTTAAATGGCAAAGATAAACCAATTCACTAATGATTAAGACTTGTTTCCAATCAATGGCCAAAAGAACGTAAAGGACAGAGAGAAACCAATTCATTACGGATTAAGACTTGTTTCCAATCAATGGCCAAATGAACTTAAAGGACAAAGAGAAACCAATTCATCAATGATTAAGACTTGTTTCCAATCAATGGCCAAAAGAACTTAACGGACAAAGAGAAACCAATTCTTTAAGGATTAAGACATGTTTCCAATCAATGGCCAAAAGATCTTAAAAGACAAAGAGAAATCAATTCATTAATGATTAAGACTTGTTTCCAATCAATGGCCAAAAGAACTTAAAGGACAATGAGAAACCAATTCATTGAGGATTAAGACATGTTTCCAATCAATGGCCTAAAGAACTTAAAGGACAAAGAGAAACCAATTCATTACGGATTAAGACTTGTTTCCAATCAATGGCCAAAAGAACGTAAAGGACAAAGAGAAAGTAATTCATTACGGATTAAGACATGTTTCCAATCAATGGCCAAATGAACTTAAAGGACAAAGAGAAACCAATTCATTACGGATTAAAACTTGTTTCCAATCAATGGCCAAAAGAACGTAAAGGACAAAGAGAAACCAATTCATTAATGATTTCATTAATGATTAAGACTTGTTTCCAATCATTGGCCAAAAGAACTTAAAGGACAAACAGAAACCAATTCAAAAAGGATTAAGACATGTTTCCAATCAATGGCCAAAAGAACGTAAAGGACAAAGAGAAACCAATTCATTACGGATTAAGACTTGTTTCCAATCAATGGCCAAAAGAACTTAAAGCACAAAGAGAAACCAATTCATTAATGATTAAGTCTTGTTTCCAATCAATGGCCAAAAGAACTTAAAGGACAATGAGAAACCAATTCATTGAGGATTAAGACATGTTTCCAATCAATGGCCAAAAGAACTTAAAGGACAAAGAGAAACCAATTCATTACGAATTAAGACTTGTTTCCAATCAATGGCCAAAAGAACTTAAAGGACAATGAGAAACCAATTCATTGAGGATTAAGACATGTTTCCAATCAATGGCCTAAAGAACTTAAAGGACAAAGAGAAACCAATTCATTACGGATTAAGACTTGTTTCCAATCAATGGCCAAAAGAACGTAAAGGACAAAGAGAAACCAATTCATTACGGATTAAGACTTGTTTCCAATCAATGGCCAAAAGAACTTAAAGGACAAAGAGAAACCAATTCATTGAGGATTAAGACATGTTTCCAATCAATGGCCAAAAGAACTTAAAGGACAAAGAGAAACCAATTCATCAATGATTAAGACTTGTTTCCAATCAATGGCCAAAAGAACTTAAAGGACAAAGAGAAACCAATTCATTAAGGATTAAGACAAGTTTCCAATCAATGGCCAAAAGAACTTAAAGGGCAAAGATAAACCAATTCATTAATGATTAAGACTTGTTTCCAATCAATGGCCAAAAGAACGTAAAGGACAAAGAGAAACCAATTCATTACGGATGAAGACTTGTTTCCAATCAATGGCCAAAAGAACGTAAAGGACAAAGAGAAACCAATTCATTACGGATTAAGACTTGTTTCCAATCAATGGCCAAAAGAACTTAAAGGACAAAGAGAAACCAATTCATTAATGATTAAGACTTGTTTCCAATCTATGGCCAAAAGAACGTAAAGGACAAAGAGAAACCAATTCATTAATGATTAAGAGTTGTTTCCAATCAATGGCCAAATGAACTTAAAGGACAAAGAGAAACCAATTCATCAATGATTAAGACTTGTTTCCAATCAATGGCCAAAAGAACATAAAGGACAAAGAGAAACCAATTCATTACGGATTAAGACTTGTTTCCAATCAATGGCCAAAAGAACTTAAAGGACAAAGAGAAACCAATTCATTAAAGATTAAGACTTGTTTCCAATCAATGGCCAACAGAACTTAAAGGACAATGAGGAACCAATTCATTAAGGATTAAGACATGTTTCCAATCAATAGCCAAAAGAACTTAAATGGCAAAGTTAAACCAATTCACTAATGATTAAGACTTGTTTCCAATCAATGGCCAAAAGAACGTAAAGGACAAAGAGAAACCAATTCATTACGGATTAAGACTTGTTTCCAATCAATGGCCAAATGAACTTAAAGGACAAAGAGAAACCAATTCATCAATGATTAAGACTTGTTTCCAATCAATGGCCAAAAGAACTTAAAGGACAAAGAGAAACCAATTCATTAAGGATTAAGACATGTTTCCAATCAATGGCCAAAAGAACTTAAAGGGCAAAGATAAACCAATTCATTAATGATTAAGACTTGTTTCCAATCAATGGCCAAAAGAACGTAAAGGACAAAGAGAAACCAATTCATTACGGATTAAGACTTGTTTCCAGTCAATGGCCAAAAGAATGTAAAGGACAAAGAGAAACCAATTCATTACGGATTAAGACTTGTTTCCAATCAATGGCCAAAAGAACGTAAAGGACAAAGAGAAACCAATTCATTACGGATTAAGACATGTTTCCAATCAATGGCCAAAAGAACTTAAAGGACAAAGAAAAACCAATTCACTAATGATTAAGACTTGTTTCCAATCAATGGCCAAAAGAACGTAAAGGACAAAGAGAAACCAATTCATTACGGATTAAGACTTTTTTCCAATCAATGGGCAAAAGAACTTAAAGGACAAAGAGAAACCAATTCATTGTGGATTAAGACATGTTTCCAATCCATGGCCAAAAGAACTTAAAGGACAAAGAGAAACCAATTCATTACGGATTAAGACTTGTTTCCAATTAATGGCCAAAAGAACTTAAAGGACAATGATAAAGCAATTCATTGAGGATTAAGACATGTTTCCAATCAATGGCCAAAAGAACTTAAAGGATAAAGAGAAACCAATTCATTACGGATTAAGACTTGTTTCCAATCAATGGCCAAAAGAACTTAAAGGGCAAAGATAAACCAATTCATTAATGATTAAGACTTGTTTCCAATCAATGGCCAAAAGAACGTAAAGGACAAAGAGAAACCAATTCATTACGGATTAAGACTTGTTTCCAATCAATGGCCAAAAGAACTTAAAGGACAAAGAGAAACCAATTCATTAATGATTTCATTAATGATTAAGACTTGTTTCCAATCATTGGCCAAAAGAACTTAAAGGACAAACAGAAACCAATTCAAAAAGGATTAAGACATGTTTCCAATCAATGGCCAAAAGAACGTAAAGGACAAAGAGAAACCAATTCATTACGGATTAAGACTTGTTTCCAATCAATGGCCAAAAGAACTTAAAGCACAAAGAGAAACCAATTCATTAATGATTAAGTCTTGTTTCCAATCAATGGCCAAAAGAACTTAAAGGACAATGAGAAACCAATTCATTGAGGATTAAGACATGTTTCCAATCAATGGCCAAAAGAACTTAAAGGACAAAGAGAAACCAATTCATTAATGATTAAGACTTGTTTCCAATCAATGGCCAAAAGAACTTAAAGGACAATGAGAAACCAATTCATTGAGGATTAAGACATGTTTCCAATCAATGGCCTAAAGAACTTAAAGGACAAAGAGAAACCAATTCATTACGGATTAAGACTTGTTTCCAATCAATGGCCAAAAGAACGTAAAGGACAAAGAGAAACCAATTCATTACGGATTAAGACTTGTTTCCAATCAATGGCCAAAAGAACTTAAAGGACAAAGAGAAACCAATTCATTAAGGATTAAGACATGTTTCCAATCAATGGCCAAAAGAACTTAAAGGACAAAGAGAAACCAATTCATCAATGATTAAGACTTGTTTCCAATCAATGGCCAAAAGAACTTAAAGGACAAAGAGAAACCAATTCATTAAGGATTAAGACAAGTTTCCAATCAATGGCCAAAAGAACTTAAAGGGCAAAGATAAACCAATTCATTAATGATTAAGACTTGTTTCCAATCAATGGCCAAAAGAACGTAAAGGACAAAGAGAAACCAATTCATTACGGATGAAGACTTGTTTCCAATCAATGGCTAAAAGAACGTAAAGGACAAAGAGAAACCAATTCATTACGGATTAAGACTTGTTTCCAATCAATGGCCAAAAGAACTTAAAGGACAAAGAGAAACCAATTCATTAATGATTAAGACTTGTTTCCAATCTATGGCCAAAAGAACGTAAAGGACAAAGAGAAACCAATTCATTAATGATTAAGACTTGTTTCCAATCAATGGCCAAATGAACTTAAAGGACAAAGAGAAACCAATTCATCAATGATTAAGACTTGTTTCCAATCAATGGCCAAAAGAACATAAAGGACAAAGAGAAACCAATTCATTACGGATTAAGACTTGTTTCCAATCAATGGCCAAAAGAACTTAAAGGACAAAGAGAAACCAATTCATTCAAGATTAAGACTTGCTTCCAATCAATGGCCAACAGAACTTAAAGGACAATGAGGAACCAATTCATTAAGGATTAAGACATGTTTCCAATCAATAGCCAAAAGAACTTAAATGGCAAAGTTAAACCAATTCACTAATGATTAAGACTTGTTTCCAATCAATGGCCAAAAGAACGTAAAGGACAAAGATAAACCAATTCATTACGGATTAAGACTTGTTTCCAATCAATGGCCAAATGAACTTAAAGGACAAAGAGAAACCAATTCATCAATGATTAAGACTTGTTTCCAATCAATGGCCAAAAGAACTTAAAGGACAAAGCGAAACCAATTCATTAAGGATTAAGACATGTTTCCAATCAATGGCCAAAAGAACTTAAAGGGCAAAGATAAACCAATTCATTAATGATTAAGACTTGTTTCCAATCAATGGCCAAAAGAACGTAAAGGACAAAGAGAAACCAATTCATTACGGATTAAGACTTGTTTCCAGTCAATGGCCAAAAGAATGTAAAGGACAAAGAGAAACCAATTCATTACGGATTAAGACTTGTTTCCAATCAAGGGCCAAAAGAACATAAAGGACAAAGAGAAACCAATTCATTACGGATTAAGACATGTTTCCAATCAATGGCCAAAAGAACTTAAAGGACAAAGAAAAACCAATTCACTAATGATTAAGACTTGTTTCCAATCAATGGCCAAAAGAACGTAAAGGACAAAGAGAAACCAATTCATTACGGATTAAGACTTTTTTCCAATCAATGGCCAAAAGAACTTAAAGGACAAAGAGAAACCAATTCATTGAGGATTAAGACATGTTTCCAATCAATGGCCAAAAGAACTTAAAGGACAAAGAGAAACCAATTCATTACGGATTAAGACTTGTTTCCAATTAATGGCCAAAAGAACTTAAAGGACAATGATAAAGCAATTCATTGAGGATTAAGACATGTTTCCAATCAATGGCCAAAAGAACTTAAAGGATAAAGAGAAACCAATTCATTACGGATTAAGACTTGTTTCCAATCAATGGCCAAAAGAACTTAAAGGACAAAGATAAACCAATTCATTAATGATTAAGACTTGTTTCCAATCAATGGCCAAAAGAACTTAAAGGACAAAGAGAAACCAATTCATTACGGATTAAGACTTGTTTCCAATCAATGGCCAAAAGAACTTAAAGGACAAAGAGAAACCAATTCATTAATGATTAAGACTTGTTTCCAATCTATGGCCAAAAGAACGTAAAGGACAAAGAGAAACCAATTCATTAATGATTAAGACTTGTTTCCAATCAATGGCCAAATGAACATAAAGGACAAAGAGAAACCAATTCATCAATGATTAAGACTTGTTTCCAATCAATGGCCAAAAGAACATAAAGGACAAAGAGAAACCAATTCATTACGGATTAAGACTTGTTTCCAATCAATGGCCAAAAGAACTTAAAGGACAAAGAGAAACCAATTCATTAAAGATTAAGACTTGTTTCCAATCAATGGCCAAAAGAACTTAAAGGACAATGAGAAACCAATTCATTAAGGATTAAGACATGTTTCCAATCAATGGCCAAAAGAACTTAAATGGCAAAGATAAACCAATTCACTAATGATTAAGACTTGTTTCCAATCAATGGCCAAAAGAACGTAAAGGACAAAGAGAAACCAATTCATTACGGATTAAGACTTGTTTCCAATCAATGGCCAAATGAACTTAAAGGACAAAGAGAAACCAATTCATCAATGATTAAGACTTGTTTCCAATCAATGGCCAAAAGAACTTAAAGGACAAAGCGAAACCAATTCATTAAGGATTAAGACATGTTTCCAATCAATGGCCAAAAGAACTTAAAGGGCAAAGATAAACCAATTCATTAATGATTAAGACTTGTTTCCAATCAATGGCCAAAAGAACGTAAAGGACAAAGAGAAACCAATTCATTACGGATTAAGACTTGTTTCCAATCAAGGGCCAAAAGAACGTAAAGGACAAAGAGAAACCAATTCATTACGGATTAAGACATGTTTCCAATCAATGGCCAAAAGAACTTAAAGGACAAAGAAAAACCAATTCACTAATGATTAAGACTTGTTTCCAATCAATGGCCAAAAGAACGTAAAGGACAAAGAGAAACCAATTCATTACGGATTAAGACTTTTTTGCAATCAATGGCCAAAAGCACTTAAAGGACAAAGAGAAACCAATTCATTGAGGATTAAGACATGTTTCCAATCAATGGCCAAAAGAACTTAAAGGACAAAGAGAAACCAATTCATTACGGATTAAGACTTGTTTCCAATTAATGGCCAAAAGAACTTAAAGGACAATGATAAAGCAATTCATTGAGGATTAAGACATGTTTCCAATCAATGGCCAAAAGAACTTAAAGGACAAAGAGAAACCAATTCATTACGGATTAAGACTTGTTTCCAATCAATGGCCAAAAGAACTTAAAGGACAAAGAGAAACCAATTCATTAATGATTAAGACTTGTTTCCAATCAATGGCCAAAAGAACGTAAAGGACAAAGAGAAACCAATTCATTACGGATTAAGACTTTTTTCCAATCAATGGCCAAAAGAACTTAAAGGACAAAGAGAAACCAATTCATTGAGGATTAAGACATGTTTCCAATCAATGGCCAAAAGAACTTAAAGGACGAAGAGAAACCAATTCATTACGGATTAAGACTTGTTTCCAATTAATGGCCAAAAGAACTTAAAGGACAATGATAAAGCAATTCATTGAGGATTAAGACATGTTTCCAATCTGATGCGGAACCCCAAGGATATAACGATCCCGAAACCCCGAATACACACTTTGATAGGAGACAAGCAATAGGATAAACACCCTCCCTACTAAACCCCTAAGAAATCCGTTCTTAGAAACGTAGATAATTGGGATAAGAAAGATGAAACTGAACAAATATCACAAGAAAATTTACCTTTGTAATAGTCTATTCAGTTTCTTGATGCAACAAGTAAAGATGATCACTCCTCACTTGCACACAATTGAGAGTTTCTTAGAAGAAACCAGAAAATGTAATTCAATAATGAGAAAGCTGCTGCTACACTTGTTTATGAGGTATTTATACCTCTTACATTAGGTTAAATTAAACCTAGCCCACTAGAAAAGGCCCAACTTGCAAAACAAACAATTGGGCTGAATAAAACACCTCAAAATAACTAAATGTCTTCTAAAGAAAACTAAAAAGGATAATTAAATAAAACTTGGCCCAATTACGGACATAATACATTTTAATCTTATTGTGCCACACTTAGAGATATGGGCTGCCCGCTTTCACTAGGTGGCCCATTTAGCTTTGTCTTCTCTTCCTTAGCCCATTCTTGATGCATCTCTTCCACAAATGACTTGGCTAAGTTCCCAAAGCTTTCTTTCAGCATCTTTGCTCTTGCTCTTGTAATAGGTCCCACGGGCATGTTAAAATTCCCATCTTGCCCGTTAGTGCTGGAATGTCCAATTTGCCCTCCTGAGCTCGTATCATTCCCTCCCTCCTCAAAAAGATTCGTCCTCGAATCTGCATCCATATCAAATGGAGAAAGGTCAGAAACATTAAAAGTAGCTGAAACATTGTACTCACCTGGGAGGTCAATCTTATATGCATTGTCATTGATCCTCTCTAGCACTTGAAATGGACCATCTCCCCTAGCATCAAGCTTGGATTTCCTTTGAGTAGGAAACCTCTCTTTTCGCAAATGAACCCAAACCCAATCACCAGGTTCAAACACAATTTGTTTACGGCCCTTATTCACTCTTTGGGCTATCAATCTGCTTCTCTTCTCAATCATCTCACGTGCCTTCATGTGCATCTCTTTAACCTTTTCAGCCTTGCTTTCACCATCTAAACTAACAATATCACTCAAAGGCAAAGGCATTAAATCCAAAACAGTTAAAGGATTAAAACCATACACAATCTCAAATGGAGAAAACCCTGTAGAAGAATGTATAGTCCTATTATAAGCAAACTCAATAAAAGGCAAACAATCTTCCCAAGTTTTCAAATTCTTCCCAACAACTGCACGCAATAAAGTCCCTAAAGTTCTATTCACCACTTCAGTTTGACCATCAGTTTGTGGGTGACAAGTAGTAGAATAAAGCAATTTTGTTCCCAACTTACCCCACAACACTTTCCAAAAATGACTCAAAAACTTCACATCACGATCAGAAACAATAGTTCTAGGGACACCATGCAAACGCACAACTTCTCTAAAGAACAATTCAGCAATATTTGTTGCATCATCAGTTTTATGGCATGCAATAAAGTGAGCCATTTTACTAAATCTGTCCACTACAACAAAAATGCTATCTCTACCCTTCCTAGTTCTAGGCAATCCAAGCACAAAATCCATGGATATGTCAATCCAAGGATGAGTAGGAATAGGTAAGGGTGTATACAAACCATGTGGCATAGACTTAGATTTAACTTGTTTACATGCAATGCATCTAGCACAAATTCTCTCAACATCTTTTCGCATGCGAGGCCAATAAAAATGTTCAGACAACACATCCAAAGTCTTATGCACACCAAAATGACCCATCAATCCACCACAATGTGATTCCCTAACAAGCAATTCTCTAGTTGAGCAAATAGGCACACAAATTCTATTGCCACTAAGCAGAAAACCTTCATGCCTATAGAACTTGTTAAATGCACCCTTTTCACATGTAGCATATATATTAGCAAAATCAGAGTCAGTTGCATACAAATCTTTCAAGTGCTCAAATCCTAACAACTTAGAAGAAAGTGTAGTGATTAAAGCATACCTCCTAGATAAAGCATCAGCAACTACATTCTCTTTTCCTTGCTTATAAGCAATCACATATGGAAATGTCTCAATGAATTCCACCCATTTGGCATGTCTTTTGTTCAACTTACATTGACCTTTTAGGTGCTTCAAAGACTCATGATCAGTGTGAATCACGAACTCTTTGGGTAGCAAATAATGTTGCCAAACCTCCAAAGCTCGAACCAAGGCATATAGCTCCTTGTCATAGGTAGAATACTTGAGTTGAGCTCCATTCAACTTCTCATTGAAGAATGCAATGGGACGTTTTTCCTGCATCAAAACAGCACCTATACCAATCCCAGAAGCATCACATTCTACTTCAAAAGTCTTATCAAAATTAGGCAAAACAAGAATAGGAGCAGAACACAATTTTCATTTCAAAGTGGTAAAAGCAAGTTCTTGTTTCTGTCCCCATTTAAACCCAACATCCTTTTTAACAATTTCAGTTAAAGGAGCAGCAATGGTAGAGAAATTTTTCACAAATCTCCTATAAAACCCAGCTAAACCATGAAAACTCCTTACCTCAGAAACACTCTTGGGCATTGGCCATTCTCGAATAGCCTTCACCTTCTCCTCATCAACCTCAATACCACGTGCACTCACAACAAAACCAAGAAACACAACTCTATCCATGCAAAATGTGCACTTCTTAAGGTTGGCATACAATCTCTCCTTCCTAAGAACTTCTAAAATAGCCTTAACATGCAATATGTGTTCATCCAAACAATTGCTGTAAATCAGAATATCATCAAAATAAACAACCACAAACTTTCCCAAGAAATCCCTCAAAATATGGTTCATTAAGCGCATGAAAGTACTAGGTGCATTAGTTAACCCAAAAGGCATAACCAACCACTCATAAAGACCATATTTTGTTTTAAATGCAGTCTTCCACTCATCCCCTGGTTTCATTCTAATTTGGTGATACCCACTTTTCAAATCAATTTTAGTGAATATGCATGCACCATTCAACTCATCAAGCATGTCATCTAACCTAGGGATAGGATGGCGATACTTTACCGTTATCTTGTTGACTGCACGACAATCCACACACATCCTCCAAGTGCCATCTTTCTTTGGAACCAACAAAACTGGAACAGCACATGGACTCATGCTTTCCTTCACGTACCCTTTAGCTAGTAGCTCATCCACTTGCCTCTGAAGCTCCTTTGTCTCCTCAGGATTACTTCTATAGGCTGGCCTATTTGGAATGCTAGCCCCGGGCATGAAGTCAATTTGGTGCTCAATCCCTCTCAATGGTGGTAATCCAGTTGGCACCTCATCGGGAAAACATCTTCAAATTCACGCAACAAAGAAACAAATCTACTAGGCAAATTTGGGTTAAGGTTAGTTTCAGTAAGAAAAACCTCCCTAAACCTTATCATAACCATTGCTCTCTTGCCTAGAAAAGCACCTTTCAAATCCCTCTCCTTTGCATAGAAACATATTTTTCTCTCAATTCTTTCAGTTTCTTCATTTTTCTCACTCTTTTCTTTTCTTTCACTCAGCTCTTTCTTTTCACTATTCAGATTCTTTCCTTTCTTTTCACTCACCATTGGGCCCTTATCTTTTTTCTTTTCTCTCATGGTCTCTTTTCTCTCTTCTTTTTCTTTTGCCTTACTTTCTAAATTCCCAAGAGAAGATTGTTGAAGTTTTACTTGATCAAGATACACCTCTTTGGGCGATAATGGAGCAAGCGTGAACTTGTGACCATTATGCTCAAAGGAATACCTGTTCTTGTACCCATCATGTTGCACACGCCTATCAAATTGCCATGGTCTCCCCAATAATAAGTGACTAGCTTGCATGGGTACTACATCACACACCACTTCATCACAATATTTTCCAATAGAAAATGCAACCACAACCTGTCTAGTAACTTTCACCTCTCCACTATTATTCAACCACTGCAACCTATATGGATTAGGATGCTTATCACACTTCAACCCTAGCTTCTCAACTAAAGTAGTACTCGCAACACTAGTACAACTTCCACCATCAATGATCAAGCTACATACCTTTCCACCAACTAAGCACCTGGTGTGGAATATATTTTCTCTTTGCTCCAAGCTGTCTTCCTTAACTTGCAAATTCAATGCACGCCTAGCAACAAGAGACTCACCATGCACAGCATACTCCACATGCTCATCAGCATCAGAACAATCCTCCAAAGGTGGCATACTATCACTCGCATCAGACACATTACCATCATCAGATTCAGAAACAACTTCTCCACCCCTAATCACCATCATCCTTTTGTTTGGGCAATCAGATGCATAATGACCCAAACCTTGACATTTGAAGCATTTGATATCTCTATGTCTAGAATTAGCAATAGAAGAAGATGAGTTAGAACTACCTTTCTTCTTTGTTGTATCTAGCCCCTTTTCCTTGGAATCTGAACCTTTATTCTTCTTGGTGTCCTCATATTTTCGCCATTTAGAACTCCACTTTGAGTTGGAATTGGAAAATGCTTTGGCTGCCCTCCTTTGATTTTGTTGCTTCTCCACCTTCATTGCCATGCTAACCAAATCATCCATCTCCACATTATCTTTGTAATTCCACCACATCTGCAATTTCTTTGTTTAGACCACCCATAAATCGTGCCATAGTCACTTCCATGTCCTCCTCTATGTTGGCCTTGATCATGAGCATCTCCATCTCTTTGTGGTAATCCTCCACTGATTTAGAACCTTGTGTGAGCCTATGTAATTTCTGGTGCACCTCCTTGTAATAATAAGAAGGTACAAATCTCTTCTTCATCACTTGCTTCATCTCTTCCCAAGTCTCAATAGGCCGCTCACCATTCCTCCTTCTAGACTTCATTAGCTCATCCCACCAAACTAGTGCATAATCTGAAAACTCCACTGCAGCCAATCTCACTTTCTTCTCTTCACTATAATAATGGCATGCAAAGATCATCTCAACTTTCCTTTCCCATTCTAAGTAGGCTTCAGCATCGTTTCTTCCCTTGAATGGAGGAATTTGCATTTTTATGGCATTAATGTTGCTATCTTGTCTTCCTCGGTTCCTAGCTCTCCTATTTCTAACTGATTCAGCTCCATCAGATTCCTCCTCATATGGCTCACGATTGAAATCATTGTGATTTCGTCTATGCCTCTGATCACCCCGTCTACTACTCTCGGAGATAGCTTGTGTCACTTCCCTTCTCCATTCATCCATATCATCAAGTCTACTATTCAATTTCTGAAATTGAGAAACAAAGGCTTGGTATATCACCTTCATATCTGGTGTCATGGGAGCTCCCTCTTCAGCCATTGGAAATAACCTGCAAAGTGTTAATAAAGTAACCTCACAGTTCACTCTCTCACGTGTTTTCACTCAGAAATTTGGGGGCACTTGTGTTTGCACTCAATTCAGGCTTTTACCCTCTTTTGAACTCAACACTCTTGCCTTTTACCTCTTTTGACCACTTTTGGTTGTTGCACTTCAGAAATTAAACAAACCAAAACAAACTCAAATTCACAAGCAATATTTGGGACAGAAAATGAATGATAAACCAGCAAAAGAAAACTCTAGTTGAGGACCAAAGGAAATGCAAAACCAGCAAGAAAGAATTAGACACTAACAAATGAAGGAAACTGATGCAAATTAAGATCAAGAATGTGCCAAGAAAACACAAGATTGGAACCAAAGAAAGTGGTGACAGAAGAAAACAAGACAAGAATCACACCAAAACTGGTTTCAATTGTGGATTAAAACAATTCTGAAATTCTGCAGTTTTTTTTTTTTTTCGCGTTTTTTTTTTCTTTTTTTTTTTGCGTTTTTTGTTTTCTAATGAATTCTGCAGACACTATTTTTTTTTTCACGTTTTTTTTTTTTTTGATCTGAAACACAAAATAGTAAAAACAGAGACAACAGAACAGCAGAACAGAAAAAAAAAAAAAATTGGAACAGCAAAGGAAAACCCAGAACAGGAAAAAAAAAGGACAAAATGCAGCCAATAAAAAACGCAGATAAATAGGAATTTATCTACAGCCGGCTCTGATACCAAATGATGCGGAACCCCAAGGATATAACGATCCCGAAACCCCGAACACACACTTTGATAGGAGACAAGCAATAGGATAAACACCCTCCCTACTAAACCCCTAAGAAATCCGTTCTTAGAAACGTAGATAATTGGGATAAGAAAGATGAAACTGAACAAATATCACAAGAAAATTTACCTTTGTAATAGTCTATTCAGTTTCTTGATGCAACAAGTAAAGATGATCACTCCTCACTTGCACACAATTGAGAGTTTCTTAGAAGAAACCAGAAAATGTAATTCAATAATGAGAAAGCTGCTGCTACACTTGTTTATGAGGTATTTATACCTCTTACATTAGGTTAAATTAAACCTAGCCCACTAGAAAAGGCCCAACTTGCAAAACAAACAATTGGGCTGAATAAAACACCTCAAAATAACTAAATGTCTTCTAAAGAAAACTAAAAAGGATAATTAAATAAAACTTGGCCCAATTACGGACATAATACATTTTAATCTTATTGTGCCACACTTAGAGATATGGGCTGCCCGCTTTCACTAGGTGGCCCATTTAGCTTTGTCTTCTCTTCCTTAGCCCATTCTTGATGCATCTCTTCCACAAATGACTTGGCTAAGTTCCCAAAGCTTTCTTTCAGCATCTTTGCTCTTGCTCTTGTAATAGGTCCCACGGGCATGTTAAAATTCCCATCTTGCCCGTTAGTGCTGGAATGTCCAATTTGCCCTCCTGAGCTCGTATCACAATCAATGGCCAAAAGAACTTAAAGGACAAAGAGAAACCAATTCACTAATGATTAAGACTTGTTTCCAATCAATGGCCAAAAGAACGTAAAGGACAAAGAGAAACCAATTCATTACGGATTAAGACTTGTTTCCAATCAATGGCCAAATGAACTTAAAGGACAAAGAGAAACCAATTCATCAATGATTAAGACTTGTTTCCAATCAATGGCCAAAAGAACTTAAAGGACAAAGAGAAACCAATTCATTACGGATTAAGACTTGTTTCCAGTCAATGGCCAAAAGAATGTAAAGGACAAAGAGAAACCAATTCATTACGGATTAAGACTTGTTTCCAATCAAGGGCCAAAAGAACGTAAAGGACAAAGAGAAACCAATTCATTACGGATTAAGACATGTTTCCAATCAATGGCCAAAAGAACTTAAAGGACAAAGAAAAACCAATTCACTAATGATTAAGACTTGTTTCCAATCAATGGCCAACAGAACTTAAAGGACAATGAGGAACCAATTCATTAAGGTTTAAGACATGTTTCCAATCAATGGCCAAAAGAACTTAAATGGCAAAGATAAACCAATTCACTAATGATTAAGACTTGTTTCCAATCAATGGCCAAAAGAACGTAAAGGACAAAGAGAAACCAATTCATTACGGATTAAGACTTGTTTCCAATCAATGGCCAAATGAACTTAAAGGACAAAGAGAAACCAATTCATCAATGATTAAGACTTGTTTCCAATCAATGGCCAAAAGAACTTAACGGACAAAGAGAAACCAATTCTTTAATGTTATGATCCATTATCCATGAACCCTAATTTCTGGTGTATTTTGTTTGTAATTCAATCAAGGAGAAATAAAAAACACAAAAAGATGGAAGAGATAAGGAATGGAATTGGTTGGAGAGCGCCACAATCAAGGATGATTGATAAGCCAAGGGTGATCGCCACAAGAGCAATTGGAAACTCTTGATAAGACCTAGGGTTCCAAGCAAGAACCAAAGAGACACTTTTACTAAAAGTATTCTGATTTCTATTTGCCAAAAGTTGCCTTGAAAAGGTGTTTACAAGGTTTATAAAAGAAACTAAAGTTTAGCAAATGGGCTGCAACACTTAGCCCAATAGTAAGAATGAGTAAAAGACTAAATACCTAAAAACAAGTGATGGGCTATATGAAATTACAAGCCCACTTACATTATTACTAACTTAAAATTAACAAGCCCAAAGATATAACTAAGCTTGTTCAGCCACGTGAATGCAATGGACTAGTGTTGGGTCTTCATCTTCTTGAATGGGCTTTGCCTCAAACAAACTTGAAATCATTTGGCCCAAAGCTTCCTTGGCTCTCTTTGATTTGGATCTAGTCATTGGTCCACCAAGTCCTTCCAAAGGATCTCCTCCTTGCCTTTGCTTTCGTGAGTCTACTTTATCTTCCTTGATCACATCATCCCCTCCTTCTTCAAGAGAATTCGTCCTCGAATTTAGCTCCTCATTACCTACATCAAATAAGGACAAGTCAGCAACATTAAAAGTAGCACTTATCCCATACTCACCTGGTAAGTCGATCTTGTAGGCATTGTCATTTATTCTTTCCAGGACTTGGAAGGGTCCATCACCCCTAGGTTGGAGTTTGGATTTCCTTTGAGATGGAAACCTCTCCTTTCTCATGTGTACCCAAACCCAGTCACCGGGTTCAAATACAACCTTCTTTCTGCCCTTATTGGCTTGCTTTACATAACTCTCCATTTTCTTCTCAATTTGGGCTTGTACTTGCTCATGCAGCTTCTTTACAAAGTCAGCCTTAGCCTGCGCATCTTTATGCTTAAAAACAGAAATGTTAGGCATAGGTAGTAAATCAAGAGGAGTCAAGGGGTTAAATCCATACACTATCTCAAAAGGAGAACAATTAGTAGTGCTATGGATAGCCCTATTATATGCAAACTCTACATGAGGCAAACACTCTTCCCATGACTTAATATTTTTCTTTATAACAGCCCTAAGGAGAGTAGAAAGAGTCCTATTAACTACCTCAGTTTGCCCATCAGTTTGGGGGTGACAAGTAGTTGAGAATAGCAATTTAGTACCAATCTTACCCCATAGTGTCCTCCAAAAGTGACTTAGGAACTTGGTGTCCCTATCACTCACAATGCTCTTAGGTAATCCATGAAGCCTCACTACCTCTTTGAAAAACAAGTCAGCCACGTGACAAGCATCATCCACCTTCTTGCATGGTATGAAATGAGCCATCTTGGAGAACCTATCCACCACCACAAAAATGGAATCCTTGCCATTCTTTGTCCGAGGCAGTCCTAAAACAAAGTCCATAGATAAATCAATCCAAGGAAAATCAGGAATTGGCAAAGGAGTATAGAGTCCATGAGGCATTACCTTTGACTTAGACTTCTTACAAACAATGCATCTTTCACAAAATTTATGCACATCATGTTTCATGTGTGGCCAATAAAAATGTTCATGCAGTATGTCTAAAGTCTTTTGGACCCCAAAATGCCCCATTAAACCCGCTTCATGTGCCTCTCTCACAAGCAACTCTCTAATGGAACATTTAGGCACACATAACCTTTTCTCTTTAAACAAATAATCCTTATGCCTAAAGTACCCATTTTGGACAGCATGCACACAATTCTTATAAATTTGAGAAAAGTTTGGATCATGCTCATACAATTCCTTTATATGCTCAAAACCAATGAATTTAGTTTCAAGAGTAGAGAATAGAGCATACCTTCTTGAAAGCGCATCAGCAACCACATTAGCCTTACCTTTCTTATGCTTGATCACATAGGGAAATTGCTCAAGGAACTCAACCCACTTGGCATGCCTCTTATTCAGCTTACCTTGTCCTTTTAAATACTTCAAGGACTCATGGTCACTATGAATCACAAATTCCTTGGGTAAAAGGTAATGCTGCCATGTTTGTAATGCCCTTACTAATGCATACAACTCTTTATCATATGTGGGATAGTTAAGAGCAGCACCATTTAATTTTTCACTAAAATAAGCAATTGGGTGCCCATCTTGCATCAAAACAGCCCCTATTCCCACACCAGATGCATCACATTCAATCTCAAAAGATTTTGCAAAATTAGGCAATGCAAGTATAGGTGCATGAGTTAATTTATCTTTGAGGGCAGCAAAAGCTTGCTCTTGTTTTTCACCCCATTTAAATCCCACATGCCTTTTAATTACTTCATTCAAAGGTGCAGCCAATGTACTAAAATCTTTAACAAACCTCCTATAAAAACTAGCTAAACCATGAAAGCTTCTTACCTCACTAACATTCTTAGGAGTTGGCCACTCTTGAATAGCTTTCACCTTCTCTTGATCAACCTGCACTCCTTGTGAGCTAACAACAAAACCAAGAAAAACCACATGATCTGTACAAAAAGTACATTTTTCCATGTTGGCATACAATTTCTCATGCCTAAGAGCTTCCAAAACACTCCTCAAATGCACATGATGATCATCATAGGATTTGCTATAAATCAAAATGTCATCAAAATAAACCACAACAAACTTTCCTAGGAATTCCCTTAACACATGATTCATCAATCTCATGAAGGTACTAGGAGCATTTGTTAATCCAAAGGGCATGACCAACCATTCATACAATCCATATTTGGTTTTGAAAGCAGTTTTCCATTCATCCCCATCTCTAATCCTAATCTGATGATATCCACTCTTAAGATCAATTTTAGAAAACACACAGGCACCATGCAATTCATCCAACAAATCATCTAATCTAGGAATGGGATGTCTATACTTTACCGTGATGTTATTGATGGCTCTACAATCAGTGCACATCCTCCAAGTTCCATCTTTCTTAGGCACTAGAATGACTGGAACTGCACACGGACTTAAGCTTTCTTGCACCCACCCTTTTTGCATCAAGTCTTCAACTTGCTTTTGAATCTCCTTGGTCTCTTGAGGATTACTCCTATAGGCTGGTCTATTAGGCAATGAAACTCCTGAAATGAGATCAATTTGATGCTCTATGCCTCGTAGAGGGGGTAGACCACGAGGTATCTCCTTGGGAAAGACATCTCCAAATTCCTGCAACAAAGAAGAAACTCCACAAGGAAGAGAGTTAGTAGCACCTGCTTCATTTAATTTACTTTCTTTACTCAAAAGTAAAAGCATTGGCTTTTTCATGAGCATAGCCTTTTTCACCTCTTTTTCTTTAATAAACAGATTTTGCAATTTTTTCTCTATTTTTCCACTCTCTTTTTCCTTTTTTTTTTCGCTCTCTTTTTCTTTTCTTTCCTGTTTTCTTTTATCTCTCATTTTTGATTGATCCTCACCAACCTCTCTTGGAGACAAAGGGGCAAGAATAGTCTTGCGCTCTTTATGAACAAATGAAAACTTATTTGTGAACCCATCATGAAGAGCCTTCTTATCATATTGCCAAGGCCTACCAAGAAGTAAATGGCAAGCCTCCATAGGCACCACATCACACAAAACTGCATCATCATACTTCCCTACGGAGAATTCCACTTCCACTTGCTTACTTACAATCATTTCACCATCCTCACTAAGCCATTGAAGCTTATATGGCCGTGGATGTGGTTTAGTCTCCAAATTCAGTTTTGAGACCATCCTTGCACTAGCAACATTAGTGCAACTCCCTCCATCAATAATTAAAGAACAAACCTTCCCTTGGATGATACACCTTGTGTGGAAAATATTTTTCCTTTGGCTTTCATCCAAATCCGTTGCTTGGCTGCCTAACAACCTCCTCACCATGAACAAATCTCCTTCGGGTGCAATTTCCTCATCATACTCATCCTCACTAGTTGGGGCAGATTCGGATGAGGACTCACTAGTGATTTCTCCATTGTCTTTGAGAAGCATAGTCTTCTTGGTTGGGCATTCGGATGCTATGTGTCCTCTCCCCAAACACTTGAAGCATTTTATCTCACTACTTCTTGTCTTTTTAGAGGTCTCATTGGACTTGAATGGAGTTCTATGAGGTGCAGCCGTGGTGTTGCTAGAAGAAGTACCTCCCTCCTTCTTATTTCTTTCCTTCCAATTAGAAGAATTGAAATTAGAAGAGCTCCTCCTCAATGCACCTTTTCTCTTAAGTTGCTGCTCCACTTTGGTAGCTTGATGTACCAATTCCTCTAACTCCACATAATTTTGTAGCTCAACCACATCTCTAATGTCATTATTTAGCCCATTCAGAAAGCGTGCCATAGTAGCCTCCCTATCTTCATTCACATTGGCTCTAATCAAAGACACCTCCATCTCCTTGTAATATTCATCAACACTCCTACTACCTTGTGTGAGTCTTTGGAGCTTGTTATGAAGGTCCCTATGATAATAGGAAGGGACAAATCTCCTCCTCATTAACCTCTTCATTTCAACCCAAGTATCCACCAAAGGTTCTTCATATCTAAGTCGCTCCTTTTGCAATTGATCCCACCAAATGAGAGCATAATCTATGAACTCCATGGCTGCCACCTTCACCTTTTTATCTTCAGTATAGTTGTGGCAAGCAAAAAGTTGCTCAATCTTCATCTCCCACTCTAAGTATACCTCTGGATCACTTTTCCCTTTAAAAGAGGGAATGTTGAGTTTTACTCCCTCAATTCTGTCCTCCCTAGCATCACCCTCATTATCTCTTCTCCTCCTTCCATCAAGCCTCCTTCTACCTCCATCAGCATCATGATGATCTTGATTTTCTAACCGCTCAATTCTCACATATAACTCCTCTGTATGCTCCCTCATCATCCTTTCCATTTGAGCTGTAATAGCCTCCACTAACAATCTGTTGTTTCCTTCAGGAGGAGGGCTACCACTACCACCTGTTCTTGCCATCATTCAAGTAAAAGAAAACAAAAGTGAAAGTAATGGGACCTCACCACACTTCTCACGTGTTTACACTCTTAGAGATGTATCACTCGTGTTTGTTGCTCTCTAATAGGCTTTTGTGTAAGGTGCTCTCTTGCCTTTTACCACTCAAGTGCTCTTGTAGGCTCTTAAATGGAATCACAAGTCAACTCAAAGAGAAACTCCAAAAAACACTTATGCCAAATCACAAAACAAACAAGAGGTCAAACAAAAGAAAACTCTAAGACAAAACTTTTAAGATCCAAAAGAGACAAGCAAGAAAAACTAAACAAGGACAAGCACACTCAAATCAGAGGCCAAACAAGACAAGAACAAGCTAAAGGTTTGAAGAACAATAAGAAACAAGCCAATTTTTTTGCCTTTTTTTTTTTTTTGGCAAATTCTGCGTTTTTTTTTTTTTTTTTTTTTCAATCTGCTCTTGATGATTGTAGATGAACAAACCAACTGGAATCACATCAAAACAAGCACATATTTAACAACTAAACATCAAACTAACAAAGCTTAGAAAGATTAGAATGAAACAATTCCCAAGAACATCAAGAACATATGATGAACATTCTGCACCTTTTTTTTTTTTTTTTTTCTAACCCACTGATCCAATGTAATATCAACAAAGACAGAATTGGAAGTTAGAAGAACATCAAGAAATTAAGCAAAGTAAAAAGGATGAATCAAACAAGAACACAGAAAACAAATCGCAAAATTCGCACTAGACTGAGTTCGGAATAAAAACTCGCTGTATCTCGAGCTACAAAATTCCGATTTCAACGATTCAAAAGCGAGATGAAAGATGAGATTCTAAACTTCAGAAAAGACCCAAGAAACGCCGAATTATGATGCGGAAAACTCAAGATATGAAACAAAGAAAACTGACCAATTCTGCAACTCGAAGACGCTGGCTCTGATACCAAATGTTATGATCCATTATCCATGAACCCTAATTTCTGGTGTATTTTGTTTGTAATTCAATCAAGGAGAAATAAAAACACAAAAAGATGGAAGAGATAAGGAATGGAATTGGTTGGAGAGCGCCACAATCAAGGATGATTGATAAGCCAAGGGTGATCGCCACAAGAGCAATTGGAAACTCTTGATAAGACCTAGGGTTCCAAGCAAGAACCAAAGAGACACTTTTACTAAAAGTATTCTGATTTCTATTTGCCAAAAGTTGCCTTGAAAAGGTGTTTACAAGGTTTATAAAAGAAACTAAAGTTTAGCAAATGGGCTGCAACACTTAGCCCAATAGTAAGAATGAGTAAAAGACTAAATAGCTAAAAACAAGTGATGGGCTATATGAAATTACAAGCCCACTTACATTATTACTAACTTAAAATTAACAAGCCCAAAGATATAACTAAGCTTGTTCAGCCACGTGAATGCAATGGACTAGTGTTGGGTCTTCATCTTCTTGAATGGGCTTTGCCTCAAACAAACTTGAAATCATTTGGCCCAAAGCTTCCTTGGCTCTCTTTGATTTGGATCTAGTCATTGGTCCACCAAGTCCTTCCAAAGGATCTCCTCCTTGCCTTTGCTTTCGTGAGTCTACTTTATCTTCCTTGATCACATCATTTAAGGATTAAGACATGTTTCCAATCAATGGCCAAAAGAACTTAAAGGACAAAGAGAAATCAATTCATTAATGATTAAGACTTGTTTCCAATCAATGGCCAAAAGAACTTAAAGGACAAAGAGAAACCAATTCATTGAGGATTAAGACATGTTTCCAATCAATGGCCAAAAGAACTTAAAGGACAAAGAGAAACCAATTCATTAATGATTAAGACTTGTTTCCAATCAATGGCCAAAAGAACTTAAAGGACAAAGAGAAACCAATTCATTAAGGATTAAGACTTGTTTCCAATCAATGGCCAAAAGAACTTAAAGGACAAAGAGAAACCAATTCATTAATGATTAAGACTTGTTTCCAATCAATGGCCAAAAGAACTTAAAGGACAAAGAGAAACCAATTCATTACGGATTAAGACATGTTTCCAATCAATGGCCAAAAGAACTTAAAGGACAAAGAGAAACCAATTCATTAATGATTAAGACTTGTTTCCAATCAATGGCCAAAAGAACTTAAAGGACAAAGAGAAACCAATTCATTACGGATTAAGACTTGTTTCCAATCAATGGCCAAAAGAACTTAAAGGACAAAGAGAAACCAATTCATTGAGGATTAAGACATGTTTCCAATCAATGGCCAAAAGAACTTAAAGGACAAAGAGAAACCAATTCATTAATGATTAAGACTTGTTTCCAATCAATGGCCAAAAGAACTTAAAGGACAAAGATAAACCAATTCATTAAGGATTAAGACATGTTTCCAATCAATGGCCAAAAGAACTTAAAGGACAAAGAGAAACCAATTCATTACGGATTAAGACTTGTTTCCAATCAATGGCCAAAAGAACTTAAAGGACAAAGAGAAACCAATTCATTAATGATTAAGACTTGTTTCCAATCAATGGCCAAAAGAACTTAAAGGACAAAGAGAAACCAATTCATTGAGGATTAAGACATGTTTCCAATCAATGGCCAAAAGAACTTAAAGGACAAAGAGAAACCAATTCATTACGGATTAAGACTTGTTTCCAATCAATGGCCAAAAGAACTTAAAGGACAAAGATAAACCAATTCATTAAGGATTAAGACATGTTTCCAATCAATGGCCAAAAGAACTTAAAGGACAAAGAGAAACCAATTCATTACGGATTAAGACTTGTTTCCAATCAATGGCCAAAAGAACTTAAAGGACAAAGAGAAACCAATTCATTAAAGATTAAGACTTGTTTCCAATCAATGGCCAAAAGAACTTAAAGGACAAAGAGAAACCAATTCATTAAGGATTAAGACATGTTTCCAATCAATGGCCAAAAGAACTTAAAGGACAAAGATAAACCAATTCATTAATGATTAAGACTTGTTTCCAATCAATGGCCAAAAGAACTTAAAGGACAAAGAGAAACCAATTCATTACGGATTAAGACTTGTTTCCAATCAATGGCCAAAAGAACTTAAAGGACAAAGAGAAACCAATTCATCAATGATTAAGACTTGTTTCCAATCAATGGCCAAAAGAACTTAAAGGACAAAGAGAAACCAATTCATTAAGGATTAAGACATGTTTCCAATCAATGGCCAAAAGAACTTAAAGGACAAAGAGAAACCAATTCATTAATGATTAAGACTTGTTTCCAATCAATGGCCAAAAGAACTTAAAGGACAAAGAGAAACCAATTCATTACGGATTAAGACTTGTTTCCAATCAATGGCCAAAAGAACGTAAAGGACAAAGAGAAACCAATTCATTACGGATTAAGACTTGTTTCCAATCAATGGCCAAAAGAACTTAAAGGACAAAGAGAAACCAATTCATTAATGATTAAGACTTGTTTCCAATCAATGGCCAAAAGAACTTAAAGGACAAAGAGAAACCAATTCATTACGGATTAAGACTTGTTTCCAATCAATGGCCAAATGAACTTAAAGGACAAAGAGAAACCAATTCATCAATGATTAAGACTTGTTTCCAATCAATGGCCAAAAGAACTTAAAGGACAAAGAGAAACCAATTCATTAATGATTAAGACTTGTTTCCAATCAATGGCCAAAAGAACTTAAAGGACAAAGAGAAACCAATTCATTAAAGATTAAGACTTGTTTCCAATCAATGGCCAAAAGAACTTAAAGGACAAAGAGAAACCAATTCATTAAGGATTAAGACATGTTTCCAATCAATGGCCAAAAGAACTTAAAGGGCAAAGATAAACCAATTCATTAATGATTAAGACTTGTTTCCAATCAATGGCCAAAAGAACGTAAAGGACAAAGAGAAACCAATTCATTACGGATTAAGACTTGTTTCCAATCAATGGCCAAATGAACTTAAAGGACAAAGAGAAACCAATTCATCAATGATTAAGACTTGTTTCCAATCAATGGCCAAAAGAACTTAAAGGACAAAGAGAAACCAATTCATTAAGGATTAAGACATGTTTCCAATCAATGGCCAAAAGATCTTAAAAGACAAAGAGAAATCAATTCATTAATGATTAAGACTTGTTTCCAATCAATGGCCAAAAGAACTTAAAGGACAAAGAGAAACCAATTCATTGAGGATTAAGACATGTTTCCAATCAATGGCCAAAAGAACTTAAAGGACAAAGAGAAACCAATTCATTACGGATTAAGACTTGTTTCCAATCAATGGCCAAAAGAACTTAAAGGACAAAGAGAAACCAATTCATTACGGATTAAGACATGTTTCCAATCAATGGCCAAAAGAACTTAAAGGACAAAGAGAAACCAATTCATTAAGGATTAAGACTTGTTTCCAATCAACGGCCAAAAGCCCTTAAAGGACAAAAAGAAACCAATTCATTAATGATTTCATTAATGATTACGACTTGTTTCCAATCAATGGCCAAAAGAACTTAAAGGACAAAGAGAAACCAATTCATTAAGGATTAAGACATGTTTCCAATCAATGGCCAAAAGAACTTAAAGGACAAAGAGAAACCAATTCATTACGGATTAAGACTTGTTTCCAATCAATGGCCAAAAGAACTTAAAGGACAAAGAGAAACCAATTCATTAATGATTAAGACTTGTTTCCAATCAATGGCCAAAAGAACTTAAAGGACAAAGAGAAACCAATTCATTGAGGATTAAGACATGTTTCCAATCAATGGCCAAAAGAACTTAAAGGACAAAGAGAAACCAATTCATTAATGATTAAGACTTGTTTCCAATCAATGGCCAAAAGAACTTAAAGGACAAAGAGAAACCAATTCATTGAGGATTAAGACATGTTTCCAATCAATGGCCAAAAGAACTTAAAGGACAAAGAGAAACCAATTCATTAATGATTAAGACTTGTTTCCAATCAATGGCCAAAAGAACTTAAAGGACAAAGAGAAACCAATTCATTACGGATTAAGACTTGTTTCCAATCAATGGCCAAAAGAACTTAAAGGACAAAGAGAAACCAATTCATTGAGGATTAAGACATGTTTCCAATCAATGGCCAAAAGAACTTAAAGGACAAAGAGAAACCAATTCATTACGGATTAAGACTTGTTTCCAATCAATGGCCAAAAGAACTTAAAGGACAAAGAGAAACCAATTCATTGAGGATTAAGACATGTTTCCAATCAATGGCCAAAAGAACTTAAAGGACAAAGAGAAACCAATTCATTACGGATTAAGACTTGTTTCCAATCAATGGCCAAAAGAACTTAAAGGACAAAGAGAAACCAATTCATTAAAGATGAAGACTTGTTTCCAATCAATGGCCAAAAGAACTTAAAGGACAAAGAGAAACCAATTCATTAAGGATTAAGACATGTTTCCAATCAATGGCCAAAAGAACTTAAAGGACAAAGATAAACCAATTCATTAATGATTAAGACTTGTTTCCAATCAATGGCCAAAAGAACTTAAAGGACAAAGAGAAACCAATTCATTACGGATTAAGACTTGTTTCCAATCAATGGCCAAAAGAACTTAAAGGACAAAGAGAAACCAATTCATCAATGATTAAGACTTGTTTCCAATCAATGGCCAAAAGAACTTAAAGGACAAAGAGAAACCAATTCATTAAGGATTAAGACATGTTTCCAATCAATGGCCAAAAGAACTTAAAGGACAAAGAGAAACCAATTCATTAATGATTAAGACTTGTTTCCAATCAATGGCCAAAAGAACTTAAAGGACAAAGAGAAACCAATTCATTAAGGATTAAGACTTGTTTCCAATCAATGGCCAAAAGAACTTAAAGGACAAAGAGAAACCAATTCATTACGGATTAAGACTTGTTTCCAATCAATGGCCAAAAGAACTTAAAGGACAAAGAGAAACCAATTCATTAATGATTAAGACTTGTTTCCAATCAATGGCCAAAAGAACTTAAAGGACAAAGAGAAACCAATTCATTGAGGATTAAGACATGTTTCCAATCAATGGCCAAAAGAACTTAAAGGACAAAGAGAAACCAATTCATTACGGATTAAGACTTGTTTCCAATCAATGGCCAAAAGAACTTAAAGGACAAAGAGAAACCAATTCATTGAGGATTAAGACATGTTTCCAATCAATGGCCAAAAGAACTTAAAGGACAAAGAGAAACCAATTCATTACGGATTAAGACTTGTTTCCAATCAATGGCCAAAAGAACTTAAAGGACAAAGAGAAACCAATTCATTAAAGATTAAGACTTGTTTCCAATCAATGGCCAAAAGAACTTAAAGGACAAAGAGAAACCAATTCATTAAGGATTAAGACATGTTTCCAATCAATGGCCAAAAGAACTTAAATTACAAAGATAAACCAATTCATTAATGATTAAGACTTGTTTCCAATCAATGGCCAAAAGAACTTAAAGGACAAAGAGAAACCAATTCATTACGGATTAAGACTTGTTTCCAATCAATGGCCAAATGAACTTAAAGGACAAAGAGAAACCAATTCATCAATGATTAAGACTTGTTTCCAATCAATGGCCAAAAGAACTTAAAGGACAAAGAGAAACCAATTCATTAAGGATTAAGACATGTTTCCAATCAATGGCCAAAAGAACTTAAAGGACAAAGAGAAACCAATTCATTAATGATTAAGACTTGTTTCCAATCAATGGCCAAAAGAACTTAAAGGACAAAGAGAAACCAATTCATTGAGGATTAAGACATGTTTCCAATCAATGGCCAAAAGAACTTAAAGGACAAAGAGAAACCAATTCATTACGGATTAAGACTTGTTTCCAATCAATGGCCAAAAGAACTTAAAGGACAAAGAGAAACCAATTCATTAATGATTAAGACTTGTTTCCAATCAATGGCCAAAAGAACTTAAAGGACAAAGAGAAACCAATTCATTACGGATTAAGACTTTTTTCCAATCAATGGCCAAAAGAACTTAAAGGACAAAGAGAAACCAATTCATTGAGGATTAAGACATGTTTCCAATCAATGGCCAAAAGAACTTAAAGGACAAAGAGAAACCAATTCATTACGGATTAAGACTTGTTTCCAATCAATGGCCAAAAGAACTTAAAGGACAAAGAGAAACCAATTCATTAAAGATTAAGACTTGTTTCCAATCAATGGCCAACAGAACTTAAAGGACAATGAGGAACCAATTCATTAAGGATTAAGACATGTTTCCAATCAATGGCCAAAAGAACTTAAATGGCAAAGATAAACCAATTCACTAATGATTAAGACTTGTTTCCAATCAATGGCCAAAAGAACGTAAAGGACAAAGAGAAACCAATTCATTACGGATTAAGACTTGTTTCCAATCAATGGCCAAATGAACTTAAAGGACAAAGAGAAACCAATTCATCAATGATTAAGACTTGTTTCCAATCAATGGCCAAAAGAACTTAAAGGACAAAGAGAAACCAATTCATTAAGGATTAAGACATGTTTCCAATCAATGGCCAAAAGAGCTTAAAGGACAAAGAGAAATCAATTCATTAATGATTAAGACTTGTTTCCAATCAATGGCCGAAAGAACTTAAAGGAGAAAGAGAAACCAATTCATTAAGGATTAAGACATGTTTCCAATCAATGGCCAAAAGAGCTTAAAGGACAAAGAGAAACCAATTCATTAATGATTAAGACTTGTTTCCAATCAATGGCCAAAAGAACTTAAAGGACAAAGAGAAACCAATTCATTAAGGATTAAGACTTGTTTCCAATCAATGGCCAAAAGAACTTAAAGGACAAAGAGAAACCAATTCATTGAGGATTAAGACTTGTTTCCAATCAATGGCCAAAAGAACTTAAAGGACAAAGAGAAACCAATTCATTACGGATTAAGACTTGTTTCCAATCAATGGCCAAAAGAACTTAAAGGACAAAGAGAAACCAATTCATTAAGGATTAAGACTTGTTTCCAATCAATGGCCAAAAGAACTTAAAGGACAAAGAGAAACCAATTCATTACGGATTAAGACTTGTTTCCAATCAATGGCCAAAAGAACTTAAAGGACAAAGAGAAACCAATTCATTAAAGATTAAGACTTGTTTCCAATCAATGGCCAAAAGAACTTAAAGGACAAAGAGAAACCAATTCATTAAGGATTAAGACATGTTTCCAATCAATGGCCAAAAGAACTTAAAGGACAAAGATAAACCAATTCATTAATGATTAAGACTTGTTTCCAATCAATGGCCAAAAGAACTTAAAGGACAAAGAGAAACCAATTCATTACGGATTAAGACTTGTTTCCAATCAATGGCCAAATGAACTTAAAGGACAAAGAGAAACCAATTCATCAATGATTAAGACTTGTTTCCAATCAATGGCCAAAAGAACTTAAAGGACAAAGAGAAACCAATTCATTAAGGATTAAGACATGTTTCCAATCAATGGCCAAAAGAACTTAAAGGACAAAGAGAAACCAATTCATTAATGATTAAGACTTGTTTCCAATCAATGGCCAAAAGAACTTAAAGGACAATGAGAAACCAATTCATTGAGGATTAAGACATGTTTCCAATCAATGGCCAAAAGAACTTAAAGGACAAAGAGAAACCAATTCATTAAGGATTAAGACTTGTTTCCAATCAATGGCCAAAAGAACTTAAAGGACAAAGAGAAACCAATTCATTAATGATTAAGACTTGTTTCCAATCAATGGCCAAAAGAACTTAAAGGACAAAGAGAAACCAATTCATTAAGGATTAAGACATGTTTCCAATCAATGGCCAAAAGAACTTAAAGGACAAAGAGAAACCAATTCATTACGGATTAAGACTTGTTTCCAATCAATGGCCAAAAGAACTTAAAGGACAAAGAGAAACCAATTCATTAATGATTAAGACTTGTTTCCAATCAATGGCCAAAAGAACTTAAAGGACAAAGAGAAACCAATTCATTAAGGATTAAGACATGTTTCCAATCAATGGCCAAAAGAACTTAAAGGACAAAGAGAAACCAATTCATTAATGATTAAGACTTGTTTCCAATCAATGGCCAAAAGAACTTAAAGGACAAAGAGAAACCAATTCATTAAGGATTAAGACTTGTTTCCAATCAATGGCCAAAAGAACTTAAAGGACAAAGAGAAACCAATTCATTAATGATTAAGACTTGTTTCCAATCAATGGCCAAAAGAACTTAAAGGACAAAGAGAAACCAATTCATTAAGGATTAAGACTTGTTTCCAATCAATGGCCAAAAGAACTTAAAGGACAAAGAGAAACCAATTCATTAATGATTAAGACTTGTTTCCAATCAATGGCCAAAAGAACTTAAAGGACAAAGAGAAACCAATTCATTAAGGATTAAGACATGTTTCCAATCAATGGCCAAAAGAACTTAAAGGACAAAGAGAAACCAATTCATTAATGATTAAGACTTGTTTCCAATCAATGGCCAAAAGAACTTAAAGGACAAAGAGAAACCAATTCATTACGGATTAAGACTTGTTTCCAATCAATGGCCAAAAGAACTTAAAGGACAAAGAGAAACCAATTCATTAATGATTAAGACTTGTTTCCAATCAATGGCCAAAAGAACTTAAAGGACAAAGAGAAACCAATTCATTAAGGATTAAGACTTGTTTCCAATCAATGGCCAAAAGAACTTAAAGGACAAAGAGAAACCAATTCATTAATGATTAAGACTTGTTTCCAATCAATGGCCAAAAGAACTTAAAGGACAAAGAGAAACCAATTCATTAAGGATTAAGACATGTTTCCAATCAATGGCCAAAAGAACTTAAAGGACAAAGAGAAACCAATTCATTAATGATTAAGACTTGTTTCCAATCAATGGCCAAAAGAACTTAAAGGACAAAGAGAAACCAATTCATTACGGATTAAGACTTGTTTCCAATCAATGGCCAAAAGAACTTAAAGGACAAAGAGAAACCAATTCATTAATGATTAAGACTTGTTTCCAATCAATGGCCAAAAGAACTTAAAGGACAAAGAGAAACCAATTCATTAAGGATTAAGACTTGTTTCCAATCAATGGCCAAAAGAACTTAAAGGACAAAGAGAAACCAATTCATTAATGATTAAGACTTGTTTCCAATCAATGGCCAAAAGAACTTAAAGGACAAAGAGAAACCAATTCATTAAGGATTAAGACTTGTTTCCAATCAATGGCCAAAAGAACTTAAAGGACAAAGAGAAACCAATTCATTAATGATTAAGACTTGTTTCCAATCAATGGCCAAAAGAACTTAAAGGACAAAGAGAAACCAATTCATTAAGGATTAAGACTTGTTTCCAATCAATGGCCAAAAGAACTTAAAGGACAAAGAGAAACCAATTCATTAATGATTAAGACTTGTTTCCAATCAATGGCCAAAAGAACTTAAAGGACAAAGAGAAACCAATTCATTAAGGATTAAGACATGTTTCCAATCAATGGCCAAAAGAACTTAAAGGACAAAGATAAACCAATTCATTAATGATTAAGACTTGTTTCCAATCAATGGCCAAAAGAACTTAAAGGACAAAGAGAAACCAATTCATTACGGATTAAGACTTGTTTCCAATCAATGGCCAAATGAACTTAAAGGACAAAGAGAAACCAATTCATTAATGATTAAGACTTGTTTCCAATCAATGGCCAAAAGAACTTAAAGGACAAAGAGAAACCAATTCATTAAGGATTAAGACATGTTTCCAATCAATGGCCAAAAGAACTTAAAGGACAAAGAGAAACCAATTCATTAATGATTAAGACTTGTTTCCAATCAATGGCCAAAAGAACTTAAAGGACAAAGAGAAACCAATTCATTAAGGATTAAGACTTGTTTCCAATCAATGGCCAAAAGAACTTAAAGGACAAAGAGAAACCAATTCATTAATGATTAAGACTTGTTTCCAATCAATGGCCAAAAGAACTTAAAGGACAAAGAGAAACCAATTCATTGAGGATTAAGACATGTTTCCAATCAATGGCCAAAAGAACTTAAAGGACAAAGAGAAACCAATTCATTAAGGATTAAGACTTGTTTCCAATCAATGGCCAAAAGAACTTAAAGGACAAAGAGAAACCAATTCATTGAGGATTAAGACATGTTTCCAATCAATGGCCAAAAGAACTTAAAGGACAAAGAGAAACCAATTCATTAAGGATTAAGACTTGTTTCCAATCAATGGCCAAAAGAACTTAAAGGACAAAGAGAAACCAATTCATTAATGATTAAGACTTGTTTCCAATCAATGCCCAAAAGAACTTAAAGGACAAAGAGAAACCAATTCATTGAGGATTAAGACTTGCTTGCAACCAAAGGCCAAAAGAACTTAAAGGACAAAGAGAAACCAATTCATTAATGATTAAGACTACATGTTTCCAATCAATGGCCAAAAGAACTTAAAGGACAAAGAGAAACCAATTCATTGAGGATTAAGACATGTTTCCAATCAATGGCCAAAAGAACTTAAAGGACAAAGAGAAACCAATTCATTACGGATTAAGACTTGTTTCCAATCAATGGCCAAAAGAACTTAAAGGACAAAGAGAAACCAATTCATTAATGATTAAGACTTGTTTCCAATCAATGGCCAAAAGAACTTAAAGGACAAAGAGAAACCAATTCATTAAGGATTAAGACATGTTTCCAATCAATGGCCAAAAGAACTTAAAGGACAAAGAGAAACCAATTCATTAATGATTAAGACTTGTTTCCAATCAATGGCCAAAAGAACTTAAAGGACAAAGAGAAACCAATTCATTAAGGATTAAGACTTGTTTCCAATCAATGGCCAAAAGAACTTAAAGGACAAAGAGAAACCAATTCATTAATGATTAAGACTTGTTTCCAATCAATGGCCAAAAGAACTTAAAGGACAAAGAGAAACCAATTCATTAAGGATTAAGACATGTTTCCAATCAATGGCCAAAAGAACTTAAAGGACAAAGAGAAACCAATTCATTAATGATTAAGACTTGTTTCCAATCAATGGCCAAAAGAACTTAAAGGACAAAGAGAAACCAATTCATTAAGGATTAAGACTTGTTTCCAATCAATGGCCAAAAGAACTTAAAGGACAAAGAGAAACCAATTCATTAATGATTAAGACTTGTTTCCAATCAATGGCCAAAAGAACTTAAAGGACAAAGAGAAACCAATTCATTAATGATTAAGACTTGTTTCCAATCAATGGCCAAAAGAACTTAAAGGACAAAGAGAAACCAATTCATTAAGGATTAAGACATGTTTCCAATCAATGGCCAAAAGAACTTAAAGGACAAAGAGAAACCAATTCATTAATGATTAAGACTTGTTTCCAATCAATGGCCAAAAGAACTTAAAGGACAAAGAGAAACCAATTCATTAAGGATTAAGACATGTTTCCAATCAATGGCCAAAAGAACTTAAAGGACAAAGAGAAACCAATTCATTAATGATTAAGACTTGTTTCCAATCAATGGCCAAAAGAACTTAAAGGACAAAGAGAAACCAATTCATTAAAGATTAAGACTTGTTTCCAATCAATGGCCAAAAGAACTTAAAGGACAAAGAAAAACCAATTCATTAAGGATTAAGACATGTTTCCAATCAATGGCCAAAAGAACTTAAAGGACAAAGATAAACCAATTCATTAATGATTAAGGCTTGTTTCCAATCAATGGCCAAAAGAACTTAAAGGACAGAGAAAAACCAATTCATTAAGGATTAAGACATGTTTCCAATCAATGGCCAAAAGAACTTAAAGGACAAAGAGAAACCAATTCATTAATGATTAAGACTTGTTTCCAATCAATGGCCAAAAGAACTTAAAGGACAAAGAGAAACCAATTCATTAAGGATTAAGACATGTTTCCAATCAATGGCCAAAAGAACTTAAAGGACAAAGAGAAACCAATTCATTAATGATTAAGACTTGTTTCCAATCAATGGCCAAAAGAACTTAAAGGACAAAGAGAAACCAATTCATTAAGGATTAAGACTTGTTTCCAATCAATGGCCAAAAGAACTTAAAGGACAAAGAGAAACCAATTCATTACGGATTAAGACTTGTTTCCAATCAATGGCCAAAAGAACTTAAAGGACAAAGAGAAACCAATTCATTAATGATTAAGACTTGTTTCCAATCAATGGCCAAAAGAACTTAAAGGACAAAGAGAAACCAATTCATTACGGATTAAGACTTGTTTCCAATCAATGGCCAAAAGAACTTAAAGGACAAAGAGAAACCAATTCATTGAGGATTAAGACATGTTTCCAATCAATGGCCAAAAGAACTTAAAGGACAAAGAGAAACCAATTCATTACGGATTAAGACTTGTTTCCAATCAATGGCCAAAAGAACTTAAAGGACAAAGAGAAACCAATTCATTAAAGATTAAGACTTGTTTCCAATCAATGGCCAAAAGAACTTAAAGGACAAAGAGAAACCAATTCATTAAGGATTAAGACATGTTTCCAATCAATGGCCAAAAGAACTTAAAGGACAAAGATAAACCAATTCATTAATGATTAAGACTTGTTTCCAATCAATGGCCAAAAGAACGTAAAGGACAAAGAGAAACCAATTCATTACGGATTAAGACTTGTTTCCAATCAATGGCCAAAAGAACTTAAAGGACAAAGAGAAACCAATTCATCAATGATTAAGACTTGTTTCCAATCAATGGCCAAAAGAACTTAAAGGACAAAGAGAAACCAATTCATTAAGGATTAAGACATGTTTCCAATCAATGGCCAAAAGAGCTTAAAGGACAAAGAGAAATCAATTCATTAATGATTAAGACTTGTTTCCAATCAATGGCCAAAAGAACTTAAAGGACAATGAGAAACCAATTCATTGAGGATTAAGACATGTTTCCAATCAATGGCCAAAAGAACTTAAAGGACAAAGAGAAACCAATTCATTAATGATTAAGACTTGTTTCCAATCAATGGCCAAAAGAACTTAAAGGACAAAGAGAAACCAATTCATTAAGGATTAAGACTTGTTTCCAATCAATGGCCAAAAGAACTTAAAGGACAAAGAGAAACCAATTCATTGAGGATTAAGACATGTTTCCAATCAATGGCCAAAAGAACTTAAAGGACAAAGAGAAACCAATTCATTACGGATTAAGACTTGTTTCCAATCAATGGCCAAAAGAACTTAAAGGACAAAGAGAAACCAATTCATTGAGGATTAAGACATGTTTCCAATCAATGGCCAAAAGAACTTAAAGGACAAAGAGAAACCAATTCATTACGGATTAAGACTTGTTTCCAATCAATGGCCAAAAGAACTTAAAGGACAAAGAGAAACCAATTCATTAAAGATGAAGACTTGTTTCCAATCAATGGCCAAAAGAACTTAAAGGACAATGAGAAACCAATTCATTAAGGATTAAGACATGTTTCCAATCAATGGCCAAAAGAACTTAAAGGACAAAGAGAAACCAATTCATTAATGATTAAGACTTGTTTCCAATCAATGGCCAAAAGAACGTAAAGGACAAAGAGAAACCAATTCATTACGGATTAAGACTTGTTTCCAATCAATGGCCAAATGAACTTAAAGGACAAAGAGAAACCAATTCATCAATGATTAAGACTTGTTTCCAATCAATGGCCAAAAGAACTTAAAGGACAAAGAGAAACCAATTCATTAAGGATTAAGACATGTTTCCAATCAATGGCCAAAAGAACTTAAAGGACAAAGAGAAACCAATTCATTAATGATTAAGACTTGTTTCCAATCAATGGCCAAAAGAACTTAAAGGACAATGAGAAACCAATTCATTGAGGATTAAGACATGTTTCCAATCAATGGCCAAAAGAACTTAAAGGACAAAGAGAAACCAATTCATTACGGATTAAGACTTGTTTCCAATCAATGGCCAAAAGAACTTAAAGGACAAAGAGAAACCAATTCATTAATGATTAAGACTTGTTTCCAATCAATGGCCAAAAGAACTTAAAGGACAAAGAGAAACCAATTCATTAAGGATTAAGACATGTTTCCAATCAATGGCCAAAAGAACTTAAAGGACAAAGAGAAACCAATTCATTACGGATTAAGACTTGTTTCCAATCAATGGCCAAAAGAACTTAAAGGACAAAGAGAAACCAATTCATTAATGATTAAGACTTGTTTCCAATCAATGGCCAAAAGAACTTAAAGGACAAAGAGAAACCAATTCATTAAGGATTAAGACTTGTTTCCAATCAATGGCCAAAAGAACTTAAAGGACAAAGAGAAACCAATTCATTAATGATTAAGACTTGTTTCCAATCAATGGCCAAAAGAACTTAAAGGACAAAGAGAAACCAATTCATTAAGGATTAAGACTTGTTTCCAATCAATGGCCAAAAGAACTTAAAGGACAAAGAGAAACCAATTCATTAATGATTAAGACTTGTTTCCAATCAATGGCCAAAAGAACTTAAAGGACAAAGAGAAACCAATTCATTACGGATTAAGACTTGTTTCCAATCAATGGCCAAAAGAACTTAAAGGACAAAGAGAAACCAATTCATTAAAGATGAAGACTTGTTTCCAATCAATGGCCAAAAGAACTTAAAGGACAATGAGAAACCAATTCATTAAGGATTAAGACATGTTTCCAATCAATGGCCAAAAGAACTTAAAGGACAAAGATAAACCAATTCATTAATGATTAAGACTTGTTTCCAATCAATGGCCAAAAGAACTTAAAGGACAAAGAGAAACCAATTCATTACGGATTAAGACTTGTTTCCAATCAATGGCCAAAAGAACTTAAAGGACAAAGAGAAACCAATTCATTAATGATTAAGACTTGTTTCCAATCAATGGCCAAAAGAACTTAAAGGACAAAGAGAAACCAATTCATTAAGGATTAAGACTTGTTTCCAATCAATGGCCAAAAGAACTTAAAGGACAAAGAGAAACCAATTCATTAATGATTAAGACTTGTTTCCAATCAATGGCCAAAAGAACTTAAAGGACAAAGAGAAACCAATTCATTAAGGATTAAGACATGTTTCCAATCAATGGCCAAAAGAACTTAAAGGACAAAGAGAAACCAATTCATTAATGATTAAGACTTGTTTCCAATCAATGGCCAAAAGAACTTAAAGGACAAAGAGAAACCAATTCATTAAGGATTAAGACTTGTTTCCAATCAATGGCCAAAAGAACTTAAAGGACAAAGAGAAACCAATTCATTAATGATTAAGACTTGTTTCCAATCAATGGCCAAAAGAACTTAAAGGACAAAGAGAAACCAATTCATTAAGGATTAAGACTTGTTTCCAATCAATGGCCAAAAGAACTTAAAGGACAAAGAGAAACCAATTCATTAATGATTAAGACTTGTTTCCAATCAATGGCCAAAAGAACTTAAAGGACAAAGAGAAACCAATTCATTAAGGATTAAGACTTGTTTCCAATCAATGGCCAAAAGAACTTAAAGGACAAAGAGAAACCAATTCATTAATGATTAAGACTTGTTTCCAATCAATGGCCAAAAGAACTTAAAGGACAAAGAAACCAATTCATTAAGGATTAAGACATGTTTCCAATCAATGGCCAAAAGAACTTAAAGGACAAAGAGAAACCAATTCATTACGGATTAAGACTTGTTTCCAATCAATGGCCAAAAGAACTTAAAGGACAAAGAGAAACCAATTCATTAATGATTAAGACTTGTTTCCAATCAATGGCCAAAAGAACTTAAAGGACAAAGAGAAACCAATTCATTAAGGATTAAGACTTGTTTCCAATCAATGGCCAAAAGAACTTAAAGGACAAAGAGAAACCAATTCATTAATGATTAAGACTTGTTTCCAATCAATGGCCAAAAGAACTTAAAGGACAAAGAGAAACCAATTCATTAAGGATTAAGACTTGTTTCCAATCAATGGCCAAAAGAACTTAAAGGACAAAGAGAAACCAATTCATTAATGATTAAGACTTGTTTCCAATCAATGGCCAAAAGAACTTAAAGGACAAAGAGAAACCAATTCATTACGGATTAAGACTTGTTTCCAATCAATGGCCAAAAGAACTTAAAGGACAAAGAGAAACCAATTCATTAATGATTAAGACTTGTTTCCAATCAATGGCCAAAAGAACTTAAATGATAAAGAGAAACCAATTCATTAAGGATTAAGACATGTTTCCAATCAATGGCCAAAAGAACTTAAAGGACAAAGAGAAACCAATTCATTAATGATTAAGACTTGTTTCCAATCAATGGCCAAAAGAACTTAAAGGACAAAGAGAAACCAATTCATTACGGATTAAGACTTGTTTCCAATCAATGGCCAAATGAACTTAAAGGACAAAGAGAAACCAATTCATCAATGATTAAGACTTGTTTCCAATCAATGGCCAAAAGAACGTAAAGGACAAAGAGAAACCAATTCATTATGGATTAAGACTTGTTTCCAATCAATGGCCAAAATAACTTAAAGGACAAAGAGAAACCAATTCATTAATGATTAAGACTTGTTTCCAATCAATGGCCAAAAGAACTGAAAGCACAATTAGAAACCAATTCATTAAGGATTAAGACATGTTTCCAATCAATGGCCAAAAGAACTTAAAGGACAAAGAGAAACCAATTCATTAATGATTAAGACTTGTTTCCAATCAATGGCCAAAAGAACTTAAAGGACAAAGAGAAACCAATTCATTACGGATTAAGACTTGTTTCCAATCAATGGCCAAAAGAACTTAAAGGACAAAGAGAAACCAATTCATTAATGATTAAGACTTGTTTCCAATCAATGGCCAAAAGAACTTAAAGGACAAAGAGAAACCAATTCATTAAGGATTAAGACATGTTTCCAATCAATGGCCAAAAGAACTTAAAGGACAAAGAGAAACCAATTCATTAATGATTAAGACTTGTTTCCAATCAATGGCCGAAAGAACTTAAAGGACAAAGAGAAACCAATTCATTAATGATTAAGACTTGTTTCCAATCAATGGCCAAAAGAACTTAAAGGACAAAGAGAAACCAATTCATTAATGATTAAGACTTGTTTCCAATCAATGGCCAAAAGAACTTAAAGGACAAAGAGAAACCAATTCATTACGGATTAAGACTTGTTTCCAATCAATGGCCAAAAGAACTTAAAGGACAAAGAGAAACCAATTCATTAAGGATTAAGACTTGTTTCCAATCAATGGCCAAAAGAACTTAAAGGACAAAGAGAAACCAATTCATTAAGGATTAAGACTTGTTTCCAATCAATGGCCAAAAGAACTTAAAGGACAAAGAGAAACCAATTCATTAATGATTAAGACTTGTTTCCAATCAATGGCCAAAAGAACTTAAAGGACAAAGAGAAACCAATTCATTACGGATTAAGACTTGTTTCCAATCAATGGCCAAAAGAACTTAAAGGACAAAGAGAAACCAATTCATTAATGATTAAGACTTGTTTCCAATCAATGGCCAAAAGAACTTAAAGGACAAAGAGAAACCAATTCATTAAGGATTAAGACATGTTTCCAATCAATGGCCAAAAGAACTTAAAGGACAAAGAGAAACCAATTCATTAATGATTAAGACTTGTTTCCAATCAATGGCCAAAAGAACTTAAAGGACAAAGAGAAACCAATTCATTAAGGATTAAGACTTGTTTCCAATCAATGGCCAAAAGAACTTAAAGGACAAAGAGAAACCAATTCATTAATGATTAAGACTTGTTTCCAATCAATGGCCAAAAGAACTTAAAGGACAAAGAGAAACCAATTCATTAAGGATTAAGACTTGTTTCCAATCAATGGCCAAAAGAACTTAAAGGACAAAGAGAAACCAATTCATTAATGATTAAGACTTGTTTCCAATCAATGGCCAAAAGAACTTAAAGGACAAAGAGAAACCAATTCATTAAGGATTAAGACTTGTTTCCAATCAATGGCCAAAAGAACTTAAAGGACAAAGAGAAACCAATTCATTAATGATTAAGACTTGTTTCCAATCAATGGCCAAAAGAACTTAAAGGACAAAGAGAAACCAATTCATTAAGGATTAAGACTTGTTTCCAATCAATGGCCAAAAGAACTTAAAGGACAAAGAGAAACCAATTCATTAATGATTAAGACTTGTTTCCAATCAATGGCCAAAAGAACTTAAAGGACAAAGAGAAACCAATTCATTACGGATTAAGACTTGTTTCCAATCAATGGCCAAAAGAACTTAAAGGACAAAGATAAACCAATTCATTAATGATTAAGACTTGTTTCCAATCAATGGCCAAAAGAACTTAAAGGACAATGAGAAACCAATTCATTAAGGATTAAGACATGTTTCCAATCAATGGCCAAAAGAACTTAAAGGACAAAGATAAACCAATTCATTAATGATTAAGACTTGTTTCCAATCAATGGCCAAAAGAACTTAAAGGACAAAGAGAAACCAATTCATTAATGATTAAGACTTGTTTCCAATCAATGGCCAAAAGAACTTAAAGGACAAAGAGAAACCAATTCATTAATGATTAAGACTTGTTTCCAATCAATGGCCAAAAGAACTTAAAGGACAAAGAGAAACCAATTCATTAATGATTAAGACTTGTTTCCAATCAATGGCCAAAAGAACTTAAAGGACAAAGAGAAACCAATTCATTAAGGATTAAGACTTGTTTCCAATCAATGGCCAAAAGAACTTAAAGGACAAAGAGAAACCAATTCATTAATGATTAAGACTTGTTTCCAATCAATGGCCAAAAGAACTTAAAGGACAAAGAGAAACCAATTCATTACGGATTAAGACTTGTTTCCAATCAATGGCCAAAAGAACTTAAAGGACAAAGAGAAACCAATTCATCAATGATTAAGACTTGTTTCCAATCAATGGCCAAAAGAACTTAAAGGACAAAGAGAAACCAATTCATTACGGATTAAGACTTGTTTCCAATCAATGGCCAAAAGAACTTAAAGGACAAAGAGAAACCAATTCATTAATGATTAAGTCTTGTTTCCAATCAATGGCCGAAAGAACTTAAAGGACAATGAGGAACCAATTCATTAAGGATTAAGACATGTTTCCAATCAATGGCCAAAAGAACTTAAAGGGCAAAGATAAACCAATTCATTAATGATTAAGACTTGTTTCCAATCAATGGCCAAAAGAACTTAAAGGACAAAGAGAAACCAATTCATTACGGATTAAGACTTGTTTCCAATCAATGGCCAAATGAACTTAAAGGACAAAGAGAAACCAATTCATCAATGATTAAGACTTGTTTCCAATCAATGGGCAAAAGAACTTAAAGGACAAAGAGAAACCAATTCATTACGGATTAAGACTTGTTTCCAATCAATGGCCAAAAGAACTTAAAGGACAAAGAGAAACCAATTCATTAATGATTAAGACTTGTTTCCAATCAATGGCCAAAAGAACTTAAAGGACAAAGAGAAACCAATTCATTAAGGATTAAGACATGTTTCCAATCAATGGCCAAAAGAACTTAAAGGACAAAGAGAAACCAATTCATTAATGATTAAGACTTGTTTCCAATCAATGGCCAAAAGAACTTAAAGGACAAAGAGAAACCAATTCATTACGGATTAAGACTTGTTTCCAATCAATGGCCAAAAGAACTTAAAGGACAAAGAGAAACCAATTCATTAATGATTAAGACTTGTTTCCAATCAATGGCCAAAAGAACTTAAAGGACAAAGAGAAACCAATTCATTAAGGATTAAGACATGTTTCCAATCAATGGCCAAAAGAACTTGAAGGACAAAGAGAAACCAATTCATTAATGATTAAGACTTGTTTCCAATCAATGGCCAAAAGAACTTAAAGGACAAAGAGAAACCAATTCATTACGGATTAAGACTTGTTTCCAATCAATGGCCAAAAGAACTTAAAGGACAAAGAGAAACCAATTCATCAATGATTAAGACTTGTTTCCAATCAATGGCCAAAAGAACTTAAAGGACAAAGAGAAACCAATTCATTACGGATTAAGACATGTTTCCCATCAATGGCCAATAGAACTTAAAGGACAAAGAGAAACCAATTCATTAACGATTAAGACTTGTTTCCAATCAATGGCGAAAAGAACTTAAAGGACAATGAGGAACCAATTCATTAAGGATTAAGACATGTTTCCAATCAATGGCCAAAAGAACTTAAAGGGCAAAGATAAACCAATTCATTAATGATTAAGACTTGTTTCCAATCAATGGCCAAAAGAACGTAAAGGACAAAGAGAAACCAATTCATTACGGATTAAGACTTGTTTCCAATCAATGGCCAAATGAACTTAAAGGACAAAGAGAAACCAATTCATTAATGATTAAGACTTGTTTCCAATTAATGGCCAAAAGAACTTAAAGGACAATGAGAAACCAATTCATTAAGGATTAAGACATGTTTCCAATCAATGGCCAAAAGAACTTAAAGGACAAAGAGAAACCAATTCATTAATGATTAAGACTTGTTTCCAATCAATGGCCAAAAGAACTTAAAGGACAAAGAGAAACCAATTCATTACGGATTAAGACTTGTTTCCAATCAATGGCCAAAAGAACTTAAAGGACAAAGAGAAACCAATTCATCAATGATTAAGACTTGTTTCCAATCAATGGGCAAAAGAACTTAAAGGACAAAGAGAAACCAATTCATTACGGATTAAGACTTGTTTCCAATCAATGGCCAAAAGAACTTAAAGGACAAAGAGAAACCAATTCATTAATGATTAAGACTTGTTTCCAATCAATGGCCAAAAGAACTTAAAGGACAAAGAGAAACCAATTCATTAAGGATTAAGACATGTTTCCAATCAATGGCCAAAAGAACTTAAAGGACAAAGAGAAACCAATTCATTAATGATTAAGACTTGTTTCCAATCAATGGCCAAAAGAACGTAAAGGACAAAGAGAAACCAATTCATTACGGATTAAGACTTGTTTCCAATCAATGGCCAAATGAACTTAAAGGACAAAGAGAAACCAATTCATCAATGATTAAGACTTGTTTCCAATCAATGGCCAAAAGAACTTAAAGGACAAAGAGAAACCAATTCATTAAGGATTAAGACATGTTTCCAATCAATGGCCAAGATAACTTAAAGGACAAAGAGAAACCAATTCATTAATGATTAAGACTTGTTTCCAATCAATGGCCAAAAGAACTTAAAGCACAATGAGAAACCAATTCACTAAGGATTAAGTCATGTTTCCAATCAATGGCCAAAAGAATTTAAAGGACAAAGATAAACCAATTCATTAATGATTAAGACTTGTTTGCAATCAATGGCCAAAAGAACGTAAAGGACAAAGAGAAACCAATTCATTACGGATTAAGACTTGTTTCCAATCAATGGCCAAATGAACTTAAAGGACAAAGAGAAACCAATTCATTAATGGTTAAGACTTGTTTACAATCAATGGCCGAAAGAACTTAAAGGACAAAGAAAAACCAATTCATTAAGGATTAAGACATGTTTCCAATCAATGGCCAAAAGAACTTAAAGGACAAAGAGAAACCAATTCATTAATGATTAAGACTTGTTTCCAATCAATGGCCAAAAGAACGTAAAGGACAAAGAGAAACCAATTCATTACGGATTAAGACTTGTTTCCAATCAATGGCCAAAAGAACTTAAAGGACAAAGAGAAACCAATTCATCAATGATTAAGACTTGTTTCCAATCAATGGCCAAAAGAACTTAAAGGACAAAGAGAAACCAATTCATTACGGATTAAGACTTGTTTCCAATCAATGGCCAAAAGAACTTAAAGGACAAAGAGAAACCAATTCATTAAAGATTAAGACTTGTTTCCAATCAATGGCCAAAAGAACTTAAAGCACAATGAGAAACCAATTCATTAAGGATTAAGACATGTTTCCAATCAATGGCCAAAAGAACTTAAAGGACAAAGATAAACCAATTCATTAATGATTAAGACTTGTTTCCAATCAATGGCCAAAAGAACTTAAAGGACAAAGAGAAACCAATTCATTACGGATTAAGACTTGTTTCCAATCAATGGCCAAATGAACTTAAAGGACAAAGAGAAACCAATTCATCAATGATTAAGACTTGTTTCCAATCAATGGCCAAAAGAACTTAAAGGACAAAGAGAAACCAATTCATTAAGGATTAAGACTTGTTTCCAATCAATGGCCAAAATAACTTAAAGGACAAAGAGAAACCAATTCATTAATGATTAAGACTTGTTTCCAATCAATGGCCAAAAGAACTGAAAGCACAATGAGAAACCAATTCATTAAGGATTAAGACATGTTTCCAATCAATGGCCAAAAGAACTTAAAGGACAAAGATAAACCAATTCATTAATGATTAAGACTTGTTTCCAATCAATGGCCAAAAGAACTTAAAGGACAAAGAGAAACCAATTCATTACGGATTAAGACTTGTTTCCAATCAATGGCCAAAAGAACTTAAAGGACAAAGAGAAACCAATTCATTAATGATTAAGACTTGTTTCCAATCAATGGCCAAAAGAACTTAAAGGACAAAGAGAAACCAATTCATTAAGGATTAAGACATGTTTCCAATCAATGGCCAAAAGAACTTAAAGGACAAAGAGAAACCAATTCATTAATGATTAAGACTTGTTTCCAATCAATGGCCAAAAGAACTTAAAGGACAAAGAGAAACCAATTCATTACGGATTAAGACTTGTTTCCAATCAATGGCCAAAAGAACTTAAAGGACAAAGAGAAACCAATTCATCAATGATTAAGACTTGTTTCCAATCAATGGCCAAAAGAACTTAAAGGACAAAGAGAAACCAATTCATTACGGATTAAGACTTGTTTCCAATCAATGGCCAAAAGAACTTAAAGGACAAAGAGAAACCAATTCATTAACGATTAAGACTTGTTTCCAATCAATGGCGAAAAGAACTTAAAGGACAATGAGGAACCAATTCATTAAGGATTAAGACATGTTTCCAATCAATGGCCAAAAGAACTTAAATGGCAAAGATAAACCAATTCACTAATGATTAAGACTTGTTTCCAATCAATGGCCAAAAGAACGTAAAGGACAAAGAGAAACCAATTCATTACGGATTAAGACTTGTTTCCAATCAATGGCCAAATGAACTTAAAGGACAAAGAGAAACCAATTCATCAATGATTAAGACTTGTTTCCAATCAATGGCCAAAAGAACTTAAAGGACAAAGAGAAACCAATTCATTACGGATTAAGACTTGTTTCCAATCAATGGCCAAAAGAACTTAAAGGACAAAGAGAAACCAATTCATTAAAGATTAAGACTTGTTTCCAATCAATGGCCAACAGAACTTAAAGGACAATGAGGAACCAATTCATTAAGGATTAAGACATGTTTCCAATCAATGGCCAAAAGAACTTAAATGGCAAAGATAAACCAATTCACTAATGATTAAGACTTGTTTCCAATCAATGGCCAAAAGAACGTAAAGGACAAAGAGAAACCAATTCATTACGGATTAAGACTTGTTTCCAATCAATGGCCAAATGAACTTAAAGGACAAAGAGAAACCAATTCATTAATGATTAAGTCTTGTTTCCAATCAATGGCCAAAAGAACTTAAAGGACAAAGAGAAACCAATTCATTAAGGATTAAGACATGTTTCCAATCAATGGCCAAAAGAACTTAAAGGACAAAGATAAACCAATTCATTAATGATTAAGACTTGTTTCCAATCAATGGCCAAAAGAACGTAAAGGACAAAGAGAAACCAATTCATTACGGATTAAGACTTGTTTCCAATCAATGGCCAAATGAACTTAAAGGACAAAGAGAAACCAATTCATCAATGATTAAGACTTGTTTCCAATCAATGGCCAAAAGAACTTAAAGGACAAAGAAAAACCAATTCATTAAGGATTAAGACATGTTTCCAATCAATGGCCAAAAGAACTTAAAGGACAAAGATAAACCAATTCATTAATGATTAAGACTTGTTTCCAATCAATGGCCAAAAGAACGTAAAGGACAAAGAGAAACCAATTCATTACGGATTAAGACTTGTTTCCAATCAATGGCCAAAAGAACTTAAAGGACAAAGTGATACGAAAGTTGGAAACGGATTGCCTTGAAATTCAGTTTTAGGGAAGGATATTGACGCCACACTCAAGAAAGATGAGATGGTGAGTGATAAGTCATGAAGAGTTTGATCGCCACAAGTTGCCTTGATAAGATCAGATTAGTTCTTTGCCTAAGAACTCAAGGGAAGCTCTCACAATAGAGAAAACTCAGATTTCATTCAAATTCAAGATGCCTTAGCAATACAAGAGTTCTCCTATTTATAGGCTTAGTGGAGGGCTGAAACATTGAACCTCTTCTACACTTCCCACTAAGCATTTAATATCCACTAAGACCCACTAAGCTAGTATTCTGCACCACTACCATGCATTCATGCATGTGACATTTATTTTCCACTAGTGCAGCCATAGGAGTCCACTAACCTAATAATAACTTAGTAACTCTCAAAGGACATTAAAAACCCACAAAAGTATTAAAAACCCACTTTAGAAAATCCCCCAAAAATACATACGAAAATACAAAGAAAATAATAAAAACTGGACTTATTTATTTTCCACTAAGGTCCAAGATTCTTAACCCACTAAATTGGACACTTGTAGCCCATGAATGCATCTTTGATCATGCAGATTTGGGCCTTCACAATTATGTCTTCATGTTGGCTCAATTTCACTTTCAAGTTGAAGGAATGTGGTCCATTTAGTTGTTGCCTCCATTGTGCATGGATCCTCCTTTTCCTTGAGCTCCATTATTAAGCCTTCCAAAGCTTGCTTCATTCTCTTAGTCTTGGACCTTGTCATGGGTCCTCCAATTCCCTTCAATGCGTCTTCCTCCTTGGTTTTGTCTTGTAAGCTCATAACCCCTCCTTGGCTCACATCATTCCCTCCTTCTTTAGGTGAATTCGTCCTCGAATTTAGGTTTTCATCACCTACATCAAAAGGACACAAATCAGCCACATTAAATGTTGCACTAACACCATACTCACCGGGCATGATGTGAGCCAAGGAGGGGTTATGAGCTTACAAGACAAAACCAAGGAGGAAGACGCATTGAAGGGAATTGGAGGACCCATGACAAGGTCCAAGACTAAGAGAATGAAGCAAGCTTTGGAAGGCTTAATAATGGAGCTCAAGGAAAAGGAGGATCCATGCACAATGGAGGCAACAACTAAATGGACCACATTCCTTCAACTTGAAAGTGAAATTGAGCCAACATGAAGACATAATTGTGAAGGCCCAAATCTGCATGATCAAAGATGCATTCATGGGCTACAAGTGTCCAATTTAGTGGGTTAAGAATCTTGGACCTTAGTGGAAAATAAATAAGTCCAGTTTTTATTATTTCCTTTGTATTTTCGTATGTATTTTTGGGGATTTTCTGAAGTGGGTTTTAATATCTTTGTGGGTTTTTAATGTCGCTTGAGAGTTACTAAGTTATTATTAGGTTAGTGGACTCCTATGGCTGCACTAGTGGAAAATAAATGTCACATGCATGAATGCATGGTAGTGGTGCAGAATACTAGCTTAGTGGGTCTTAGTGGATATTAAATGCTTAGTGGGAAGTGTAGAAGAGGTTCAATGTTTCAGCCCTCCACTAAGCCTATAAATAGGAGAACTCTTGTATTGCTAAGGCATCTTGAATTTGAATGAAATCTGAGTTTTCTCTGTGAGAGCTTCCCTTGAGTTCTTAGGCAAGAACTAACTGATCTTATCAAGGCAACTTGTGGCGATCAACTCTTCATGACTTATCACTCACCTTCTCATCTTTCTTGAGTGTGGCGTCAATATCCTTCCCTAAAACTGAATTTCAAGGCAATCCGTTTCCAACTTTCATATCATTTGGTATCAGAGCTTTGGCTCCTTAATTTTCAGGTTTGCATTTTCTTTGACAATTCAAAAAAAAAAATTTTCATTTTTTAGTTCTTGTTCATCTTTGTTGATCTCTCATCCATTGTATCCCATTAGTGTCTTGTCATTCTCCATCTCTATTTGTTACCAGTTTCATTCTCTATTTGGTTCCTCAACTCAAAAAAAGAGTGTTACTAGAGTCATTGTGTTTCTGATTAAAAAAAAAAAAAGAGAAGGAAAATTCAAAAAAAAAAAACGAAAATTCTGGGCAGAATAAAAAAAAAAAAAAAGGGATTTGTGAATTAAAAGGACTCAAGATTCTTTCTTTGTGAAATCTGAATTCAAAGATATTCCTTTCATTACTCTTGATCTTTGTTGAAATTCTTGTCTATCCGTTTATGTCTCTTGTTCCATTCATATTTTCTTGTTGGTTTCTTGCTCACTTGATTGTCTACTTGCTGTCTTGAGAAAAATCATTGATAAGGTTCTTTTCTTAAGAGCTTATAAAGGAAGTTGAGTGGTAAAAGGCAAGAGTGAACATTACACAAAAGCCTAATTGAGTGCAAAACACGAGTGGATAAATTTGAGTGCAAACACGTGAGTAGAGTGGTGAGGTCCTTCTAACATTTCTTTTGTAATTTTCCTTGTCATCTTCTTTTTGTTGCAAGCATGAGTGGGGAAAGATCACCTAATTCCCCTACGCAAGATCTTAATAGGCTTCAAATAGAGGCACTTACTCAACACTTTGAGAGAATGCTTCAAAGACAACTTGAAGGATTACACGAAAGGATGGACCGACTTGAAGGAAGAAGAGTTTCCAACCATGGGGGCAATTCTAATCATGAAGATTCTCATCAAGAAAGTGACCCATTCTATGATTCCCAAGAGAAAGACGGAGGCATGAAGGGGGAAGAAGACGTGAAAGAGGAGGTAGAGACCATAGACATGATGATGATCTAGGAGGTGTGAAAGTCAAGGTACCTTCCTTCCAAGGGAGGAATAATCCTGAAACATACCTTGAGTGGGAGATGAAAATAGAGCAAATCTTCTCATGTCACAATTACAATGATGCAAAGAAAGTGAAGGTGGCTGCCCTTGAGTTCACCGATTATGCCTTAATTTGGTGGGATCAAGTGCAAAAAGAGAGAAGAAGATATGGAGAGCATCCTATCAACACTTGGGATGAAATGAAGACTTTGATGAGAAGGAGATTTGTGCCTTCCCATTACCATAGGGAATTGCACAACAAATTGCAAAGACTCACCCAAGGGAGTAGGAGTGTGGATGAGTATTACAAAGAGATGGAGGTGGCTTTGATTAGGGCCAATATTGTGGAGGATAGGGAAGCAACCATGGCTCGATTTCTCCATGGCCTAAACCGAGATATTGGAGACATTGTGGAGTTACAACATTATGTGGAGCTTGAAGACTTAGTTCATCAAGCAATGAAAGTGGAGCAACAATTGAAGAGAAAGGGTACTATGAAGAAATCATCTTCTTCAAACTACTCTTTAAGCTGGAAGGACAAGCCAAAGAAGGAGGGTTCTTCTTCTAATTCTAAGGAGGTAGCAAGCACTAAGAAGCCTATTCCTACTACTTCTTCTTCTACTTCTAAGAGTAGGGATATCAAGTGCTTTAGGTGTTTGGGAAAAGGACATATTGCATCCGAATGCCCAAATAAGAAGGCTATGGTGGTGAGGGATAATGGGAGCATCTCTAGTGAAGAAATTTCATCTTATTCCTCTTCCTCAAGCGATGAAGAAAATGATGGAGCAGCCTATGCACAAGATGGAGATCTCTTGGTGGTTAGGAGATTATTGGGAAGTCAAGCCAAGGAGCATGAGGAGGACCAAAGAGAAAATATTTTTCATACTCGCTGCCTTATTCAAGGTAAAACATGCTCTATGATCATTGATGGTGGGAGTTGCACCAATGTGGCAAGCACTAGGTTGGTCACCAAACTCAACCTAAAGACTACACCACATGCAAGACCATATAAGCTCCAATGGCTAAGTAATAGTGGTGAATTGGTAGTGAATCAGCAAGTGTTGATTAATTTCTCCATTGGCAAATGTGAAGATCAAGTTCTATGTGATATTGTACCTATGGAGGCAAGCCACATTCTTCTTGGAAGACCTTGGCAGTTTGATAGGCGAGTTCTCCATGATGGATTCTCCAACAAGTTCTCTTTTGTTCACAATTCTCGCAAAGTCACACTTGTACCATTATCACCTAGGGAGGTTTGTGAGGATCAAATAAAAATGAGAGAGAAAAGAGAAAAAGAAGAGCGAGAGCTTAAAAAAGAGAAAGAGTGTGTGAAAAAGAAAATACTTGATTTTGAGGACAAAACTCAAAAGAAAGGGGGGAAAGAAAAGAAAAGAGAGAATGAGGAAAAGAAAGAGAGAAAAATAGAAAATTTGTTTGCAAGTGGAAGTGAGGTGAAGAGAGCTTATTTGACAAGGCAGCCTATATTTCTTCTTTTGTGCAAGGAATCCTGCTTGGAAGCTAATACTAACTCCTTGCCTAGTGATGTTGTTGTTATTTTGCAGGAATTCAAGGATGTGTTTCCCAAGGAAGTGCCTCATGGTTTGCCACCAATGAGGGGGATAGAACACCACATAGACCTCATTCCTAGTGCTTCTCTACCCAATAGGCCAGCCTATAGGAGCAACCCTCAAGAAACAAAGGAGATACAAAATCAAGTGGAGGAGTTGTTGCAAAAAGGATGGGTTAGAGAGAGCTTAAGTCCTTGTGCGGTACCCGTAATTTTGGTGCCTAAAAAGGATGGATCGTGGAGGATGTGCACTGATTGTAGAGCAATCAACAACATCACAATTCGGTATAGACATCCTATCCCTAGACTTGATGATTTGCTTGATGAATTGCATGGTGCTTGCTTCTTTTCTAAAATTGATTTGAAAAGTGGGTACCATCAAATTAGGATAAAGGAAGGGGATGAATGGAAAACTGCTTTCAAAACTAAATACGGATTGTATGAATGGTTGGTAATGCCTTTTGGGTTAACTAATGCACCAAGCACTTTTATGAGGCTTATGAACCATGTCTTACGAGAATTTCTAGGAAAATTTGTGGTTGTATACTTTGATGATATTTTGGTATATTCCAAGAGTTTTGATGAACATGTTGCACATCTCCAATCTGTCTTGCATGTCCTTAGAAAGGAGAAACTGTATGCTAACTTGGAAAAGTGTTCTTTTTGCACTGATCATGTGGTTTTTCTTGGTTTTGTTATAAGTTCTAAAGGAGTGCAGGTTGATGAAGAGAAAGTTAAGGCCATTAGAGATTGGCCAACACCTAAAGCGTAGTGAGGTTAGGAGCTTCCATGGGTTGGCAAGTTTCTATAGAAGGTTTGTGAAGGATTTTAGCACATTGGCAGCACCCCTAAATGAAATTGTTAAGAAAAATGTGGGTTTTAAATGGGGGGAGAATCAAGAAAATGCATTTCAAGCACTTAAGGACAAACTCACACATGCACCCATTCTTGCTTTGCCTGATTTTTCTAAATCATTTGAAATTGAATGTGATGCATCTAATGTGGGTATTGGGGCTGTTTTACTTCAAGATGGTCATCCCATTGCATATTTTAGTGAGAAATTAAGTGGAGCCACTCTTAACTATTCCACTTATGATAAAGAATTGTATGCACTTGTTAGAGCTTTGCAAACATGGCAGCATTATCTTTTGCCTAAAGAATTTGTCATTCATAGTGATCATGAATCTTTGAAGTATTTGAAAGGGCAAGGAAAGCTCAACAAAAGGCATGCAAAATGGGTTGAATTTCTTGAACAATTTCCTTATGTGATTAAGCATAAGCAAGGAAAGGTAAATGTTGTAGCAGATGCACTTTCAAGAAGGTATAATTTGCTTGCTACACTTGAAACTAAATTGCTTGGCTTTGAACATATCAAGGAATTGTATGTGCATGATCATGAATTTTCCCAATTATATGCTGCATGTGAAAAGAAATCACAAAATGGGTTTGTTAGGCATGATAACTACTTGTTTAAGAATAATAGACTTTGTGTGCCTAAAGGATCCATGCGTGAATTGCTAGTTAGGGAAGCACATGAGGGGGGTTTAATGGGGCACTTTGGGGTTCAAAAGACCTTAGAAATGCTGCATGAACATTTTCATTGGCCACACATGAAGCATGATGTGCAGAAATTTTGTGAAAGGTGCATTGTGTGTAGAAAAGCAAAATCTAAGGTATCACCTCATGGACTTTACACTCCTTTGCCTATTCCTAATTCCCCTTGGACTGACTTGTCTATGGATTTTGTTTTAGGGCTACCACGCACCCAAAAAGGAAAGGACTCCATTTTTGTGGTAGTTGATAGACTCTCCAAGATGGCACACTTCATACCTTACCACAAAGTGGATGATGCAACTCATGTGGCAGATTTGTTCTTCAAAGAGGTGGTAAGACTTCATGGCATGCCTAGGAGCATTGTTTCAGATCGTGACACCAAATTCTTAAGCCATTTTTGGAGGACCTTATGGAACAAGCTGGGAACAAAGCTTCTTTTCTCCACCACATGCCACCCCCAAACTGATGGCCAAACTGAGGTGGTAAATAGGACTCTTTCTACTCTTCTTAGAGCAATTATTAAGAAGAACATTAAGTCTTGGGAAGAGTGTTTACCCCATGTTGAATTTGCTTATAATAGGGCTGTCCAATCTACTACTCAATTTTCTCCTTTTGAGATTGTTTATGGGTTCAATCCACTAACACCTCTTGATTTGCTTCCTTTACCTAACACTTCTTCTTTAGTTCACAAGGATGGCAAAATAAAGGCAGAATATGTGAAGAAGCTTCATGAGCAAGTTAAAGCTCAAATTGAGAAGAAAATGGAGCAATATGCAAATAGAGCCAACAAAGGGAGAAAAAGAGTTGTCCTTGAACCTGGAGATTGGGTGTGGGTTCATATGAGGAAGGAGAGGTTTCCTGCTCAAAGGAAATCAAAGCTTCAACCAAGAGGAGATGGACCATTCCAAGTGTTGGAAAGAATTAATGACAATGCTTACAAAATTGACTTGCCCGGTGAGTATGGTGTTAGTGCAACATTTAATGTGGCTGATTTGTGTCCTTTTGATGTAGGTGATGAAAACCTAAATTCGAGGACGAATTCACCTAAAGAAGGAGGGAATGATGTGAGCCAAGGAGGGGTTATGAGCTTACAAGACAAAACCAAGGAGGAAGACGCATTGAAGGGAATTGGAGGACCCATGACAAGGTCCAAGACTAAGAGAATGAAGCAAGCTTTGGAAGGCTTAATAATGGAGCTCAAGGAAAAGGAGGATCCATGCACAATGGAGGCAACAACTAAATGGACCACATTCCTTCAACTTGAAAGTGAAATTGAGCCAACATGAAGACATAATTGTGAAGGCCCAAATCTGCATGATCAAAGATGCATTCATGGGCTACAAGTGTCCAATTTAGTGGGTTAAGAATCTTGGACCTTAGTGGAAAATAAATAAGTCCAGTTTTTATTATTTTCTTTGTATTTTCGTATGTATTTTTGGGGGATTTTCTGAAGTGGGTTTTTAATATCTTTTGTGGGTTTTTAATGTCCTTTGAGAGTTACTAAGTTATTATTAGGTTAGTGGACTCCTATGGCTGCACTAGTGGAAAATAAATGTCACATGCATGAATGCATGGTAGTGGTGCAGAATACTAGCTTAGTGGGTCTTAGTGGATATTAAATGCTTAGTGGGAAGTGTAGAAGAGGTTCAATGTTTCAGCCCTCCACTAAGCCTATAAATAGGAGAACTCTTGTATTGCTAAGGCATCTTGAATTTGAATGAAATCTGAGTTTTCTCTATTGTGAGAGCTTCCCTTGAGTTCTTAGGCAAAGAACTAATCTGATCTTATCAAGGCAACTTGTGGCGATCAAACTCTTCATGACTTATCACTCACCTTCTCATCTTTCTTGAGTGTGGCGTCAATATCCTTCCCTAAAACTGAATTTCAAGGCAATCCGTTTCCAACTTTCGTATCAGATTGGAAACAAGTCTTAATCATTAATGAATTGGTTTCTCTTTGTCTTTTAAGATATTTTGGCCATTGATTGGAAACATGTCTTAATCCTTAATGAATTGGTTTCTCTTTGTCCTTTAAGTTCTTTTGGCCATTGATTGGAAACAAGTCTTAATCCGTAATGAATTGGTTTCTCTTTGTCCTTTACGTTCTTTTGGCCATTGATTGGAAACAAGTCTTAATCATTAGTGAATTGGTTTATCTTTGCCCTTTAAGTTCTTTTGGCCATTGATTGGAAACATGTCTTAATCCTTAATGAATTGGTTCCTCATTGTCCTTTAAGTTCTGTTGGCCATTGATTGGAAACAAGTCTTAATCTTTAATGAATTGGTTTCTCTTTGTCTTTTAAGTTCTTTTGGCCATTGATTGGAAACATGTCTTAATCCTTAATAAATTGGTTTCTCTTTGTTCTTTAAGTTCTTTTGGCCAATGGTTGGAAACATGTCTTAATCCTTAATGAATTGGTTTTTCTTTGTCTTTTAAGTTCTTTCGGCCATTGATTGCAAACAAGTCTTAATCCTTAATGAATTGGTTTATCTTTGTCCTTTAAGTTCTTTCGGCCATTGATTGCAAACAAGTCTTAATCATTAATGAATTGGTTTCTCTTTGGGCTTTAAGTTCTTTTGGCCATTGATTGGAAACAAGTCTTAATCATTAATGAATTGGTTTCTCTTTGTCTTTTAAGATCTTTAGGCCATTGATTGGAAACAAGTCTTAATCATTGATGAATTGGTTTCTCTTTGTCCTTAAAGTTCTTTTGGCCATTGATTGGACACAAGTCTTAATCATTAACGAATTGGTTTCTCTTTGTCCTTTAAAGTTCTTTTGGCCATTGATTGGAAACAAGTCTTAATCCGTAATGAATTTGTTTCTCTTTGTCCTTTACGTTCTTTTGGCCATTGATTGGAAACAAGTCTTAATCATTAATGAATTGGTTTATCTTTGCCCTTTAAGTTCTTTTGGCCATTGATTGGAAACATGTCTTAATCCTTAATGAATTGGTTCCTCATTGTCCTTTAAGTTCTGTTGGCCATTGATTGGAAACAAGTCTTAATCTTTAATGAATTGGTTTCTCTTTGTCTTTTAAGATCTTTTGGCCGTTGATTGGAAACATGTCTTAATCCTTAATCAATTGGTTTCTCTTTGTCCTTTAGGTTCTTTTGGCCATTGATTGGAAACAAGTCTTAATCATTGATGAATTGGTTTCTCTTTGTCCTTTAAGTTCCTTTAGCCATTGATTGGAAACAAGTCTTAATCATTAGTGAATTGGTTTATCTTTGCCCTTTAAGTTCTTTTGGCCATTGATTGGAAACATGTCTTAATCCTTAATGAATTGGTTCCTCATTGCCCTTTAAGTTCTGTTGGCCATTGATTGGAAACAAGTCTTAATCTTTAATGAATTGGTTTCTCTTTGTCTTTTAAGATCTTTTGGCCATTGATTGGAAACATGTCTTAATCCTTAATGAATTGGTTTCTCTTTGTCCTTTAAGTTCTTTTGGCCAATGGTTGGAAACATGTCTTAATCCTTAATGAATTGATTTTTCTTTGTCCTTTAAGTTCTTTTTCGCCATTGGTTGCAAACCAGTCCTAATCATTAATGAATTGGTTTCTCTTTGTGCTTTAAGTTCTTTTGGCCATTGATTGGAAACAAGTCTTAATCATTAATGAATTGGTTTCTCTTTGTCTTTTAAGATCTTTTGGCCATTGATTGGAAACATGTCTTAATCCTTAATGAATTGGTTTCTCTTTGTCCTTTAAGTTCTTTTGGCCATTGATTGGAAACAAGTCTTAATCTTTAATGAATTGGTTTCTCTTTGTCTTTTAAGTTCTTTTGGCCATTGATTGGAAACATGTCTTAATCCTCAATGAATTGCTTTATCATTGTCCTTTAAGTTCTTTTGGCCATTAATTGGAAACATGACTTAATCCTTAATGAATTGGTTTCTCTTTGTCCTTTAAGTTCTTTTGGCCATTAATTGGAAACAAGTCTTAATCCGTAATGAATTGGTTTTTCTTTGTCCTTTAAGTTCTTTTGGCCAATGATTGGAAACAAGTCTTAATCATTGATGAATTGGTTTCTCTTTGTCCTTTAAGTTCTTTTGGCCATTGATTGGAAACAAGTCTTAATCTGTGAATGAATTAGTTTCTCTTTGTCCTTTACGTTCTTTTGGCCATTGATTGGAAACAAGTCTTAATCATTAGTGAATTGGTTTATCTTTGCACTTTAAGTTCTTTTGGCCATTAATTGGAAACATGTCTTAATCCTTAATGAATTGGTTCCTCATTGTCCTTTAAGTTCTGTTGGCCATTGATTGGAAACAGGTCTTAATCTTTAATGAATTGGTTTCTCTTTGTCTTTTAAGTTCTTTTGGCCATTGATTGGAAACATGTCTTAATCCTTAATAAATTGGTTTCTCTTTGTTCTTTAAGTTCTTTTGGCCAATGGTTGGAAACATGTCTTAATCCTTAATGAATTGGTTTTTCTTTGTCCTTTAAGTTCTTTCGGCCATTGATTGCAAACAAGTCCTAATCATTAATGAATTGGTTTCTCTTTGTGCTTTAAGTTCTTTTGGCCATTGATTGGAAACAAGTCTTAATCATTAATGAATTGGTTTCTCTTTGTCTTTTAAGATCTTTTGGCCGTTGATTGGAAACTTGTCTTAATCCTTAATGAATTGGTTTCTCTTTGTCCTATAAGTTCTTTTGGCCATTGATTGGAAACAAGTCTTAATCATTGATGAATTGGTTTCTCTTTGTCCTTTAAGTTCCTTTAGCCATTGATTGGAAAAAAGTCTTAATCCGTAATGAATTGGTTTCTCTTTGTGCTTTACGTTCTTTTGGCCATTGATTGGAAACAAGTCTTAATCATTAGTGAATTGGTTTATCTTTGCCCTTTAAGTTCTTTTGGCCATTGATTGGAAACATGTCTTAATCCTTAATGAATTGGTTCCTCATTGCCCTTTAAGTTCTGTTGGCCATTGATTGGAAACAAGTCTTAATCTTTAATGAATTGGTTTCTCTTTGTCATTGATTGGAAACAACTCTTAATCCGTAATGAATTGGTTTCTTTTTGTCCTTTAAGTTCTTTTGGCCGTTGATTGGAAACATGTCTTAATCCTCAATGAATTGCTTTATCATTGTCCTTTAAGTTCTTTTGGCCATTAATTGGAAACAAGTCTTAATCCGTAATGAATTGGTTTCTCTTTGTCCTTTAAGTTCTTTTGGCCATTGATTGGAAACAAGTCTTAATCCGTAATGAATTGGTTTCTCTTTGTCCTTTACGTTCTTTTGGCCATTGATTGGAAACAAGTCTTAATCATTAGTGAATTGGTTTATCTTTGCCCTTTAAGTTCTTTTGGCCATTGATTGGAAACATGTCTTAATCCTTAATGAATTGGTTCCTCATTGTCCTTTAAGTTCTGTTGGCCATTGATTGGAAACAAGTCTTAATCTTTAATGAATTGGTTTCTCTTTGTCTTTTAAGTTCTTTTGGCCATTGATTGGAAACATGTCTTAATCCTTAACGAATTGGTTTTTCTTTGTCCTTTAAGTTCTTTCGGCCATTGATTGCAAACAAGTATTAATCCGTAATGAATTGGTTTCTCTTTGTCCTTTACGTTCTTTTGGCCATTGATTGGAAACAAGTCTTAATCCGTAATGAATTGGTTTCTCTTTGTCCTTTAAGTTCTTTTGGCCATTGATTGGAAACAAGTCTTAATCATTAATGAATTGGTTTCTCTTTGTCCTTTAAGTTCTTTTGGCCATTGATTGGACACAAGTCTTAATCATTAACGAATTGGTTTCTCTTTGTCCTTTAAAGTTCTTTTGGCCATTGATTGGAAACAAGTCTTAATCCGTAATGAATTTGTTTCTCTTTGTCCTTTACGTTCTTTTGGCCATTGATTGGAAACAAGTCTTAATCATTAGTGAATTAGTTTATCTTTGCCCTTTAAGTTCTTTTGGCCATTGATTGGAAACATGTCTTAATCCTTAATGAATTGGTTCCTCATTGTCCTTTAAGTTCTGTTGGCCATTGATTGGAAACAAGTCTTAATCTTTAATGAATTGGTTTCTCTTTGTCTTTTAAGATCTTTTGGCCGTTGATTGGAAACATGTCTTAATCCTTAATGAATTGGTTTCTCTTTGTCCTTTAGGTTCTTTTGGCCATTGATTGGAAACAAGTCTTAATCATTGATGAATTGGTTTCTCTTTGTCCTTTAAGTTCCTTTAGCCATTGATTGGAAACAAGTCTTAATCATTAGTGAATTGGTTTATCTTTGCCCTTTAAGTTCTTTTGGCCATTGATTGGAAACATGTCTTAATCCTTAATGAATTGGTTCCTCATTGCCCTTTAAGTTCTGTTGGCCATTGATTGGAAACAAGTCTTAATCTTTAATGAATTGGTTTCTCTTTGTCTTTTAAGATCTTTTGGCCATTGATTGGAAACATGTCTTAATCCTTAATGAATTGGTTTCTCATTTTGTCCTTTAAGTTCTTTTGGCCAATGGTTGGAAACATGTCTTAATCCTTAATGAATTGATTTTTCTTTGTCCTTTAAGTTCTTTCGGCCATTGGTTGCAAACCAGTCCTAATCATTAATGAATTGGTTTCTCTTTGTGCTTTAAGTTCTTTTGGCCATTGATTGGAAACAAGTCTTAATCATTAATGAATTGGTTTCTCTTTGTCTTTTAAGATCTTTTGGCCATTGATTGGAACATGTCTTAATCCTTAATGAATTGGTTTCTCTTTGTCCTTTAAGTTCTTTTGGCCATTGATTGGAAACAAGTCTTAATCTTTAATGAATTGGTTTCTCTTTGTCCTTTAAGTTCTTTGGGCCATTGATTGGAAACATGTCTTAATCCTCAATGAATTGCTTTATCATTGTCCTTTAAGTTCTTTTGGCCATTAATTGGAAACATGTCTTAATCCTTAATGAATTGGTTTCTCTTTGTCCTTTAAGTTCTTTTGGCCATTAATTGGAAACAAGTCTTAATCCGTAATGAATTGGTTTTTCTTTGTCCTTTAAGTTCTTTTGGCCAATGATTGGAAACAAGTCTTAATCATTGATGAATTGGTTTCTCTTTGTCCTTTAAGTTCTTTTGGCCATTGATTGGAAACAAGTCTTAATCCGTAATGAATTAGTTTCTCTTTGTCCTTTACGTTCTTTTGGCCATTGATTGGAAACAAGTCTTAATCATTAGTGAATTGGTTTATCTTTGCACTTTAAGTTCTTTTGGCCATTAATTGGAAACATGTCTTAATCCTTAATGAATTGGTTCCTCATTGTCCTTTAAGTTCTGTTGGCCATTGATTGGAAACAGGTCTTAATCTTTAACGAATTGGTTTCTCTTTGTCTTTTAAGTTCTTTTGGCCATTGATTGGAAACATGTCTTAATCCTTAATAAATTGGTTTCTCTTTGTTCTTTAAGTTCTTTTGGCCAATGGTTGGAAACATGTCTTAATCCTTAATGAATTGGTTTTTCTTTGTCCTTTAAGTTCTTTCGGCCATTGATTGCAAACAAGTCCTAATCATTAATGAATTGGTTTCTCTTTGTGCTTTAAGTTCTTTTGGCCATTGATTGGAAACAAGTCTTAATCATTAATGAATTGGTTTCTCTTTGTCTTTTAAGATCTTTTGGCCGTTGATTGGAAACTTGTCTTAATCATTGATGAATTGGTTTCTCTTTGTCCTTTAAGTTCCTTTAGCCATTGATTGGAAAAAAGTCTTAATCCGTAATGAATTGGTTTCTCTTTGTGCTTTACGTTCTTTTGGCCATTGATTGGAAACAAGTCTTAATCATTAGTGAATTGGTTTATCTTTGCCCTTTAAGTTCTTTTGGCCATTGATTGGAAACATGTCTTAATCCTTAATGAATTGGTTCCTCATTGCCCTTTAAGTTCTGTTGGCCATTGATTGGAAACAAGTCTTAATCTTTAATGAATTGGTTTCTCTTTGTCATTGATTGGAAACAACTCTTAATCCGTAATGAATTGGTTTCTTTTTGTCCTTTAAGTTCTTTTGGCCGTTGATTGGAAACATGTCTTAATCCTCAATGAATTGCTTTATCATTGTCCTTTAAGTTCTTTTGGCCATTAATTGGAAACAAGTCTTAATCCGTAATGAATTGGTTTCTCTTTGTCCTTTAAGTTCTTTTGGCCATTGATTGGAAACAAGTCTTAATCCGTAATGAATTGGTTTCTCTTTGTCCTTTACGTTCTTTTGGCCATTGATTGGAAACAAGTCTTAATCATTAGTGAATTGGTTTATCTTTGCCCTTTAAGTTCTTTTGGCCATTGATTGGAAACATGTCTTAATCCTTAATGAATTGGTTCCTCATTGTCCTTTAAGTTCTGTTGGCCATTGATTGGAAACAAGTCTTAATCTTTAATGAATTGGTTTCTCTTTGTCTTATAACTTCTTTTGGCCATTGATTGGAAACATGTCTTAATCCTTAACGAATTGGTTTTTCTTTGTCCTTTAAGTTCTTTCGGCCATTGATTGCAAACAAGTATTAATCCGTAATGAATTGGTTTCTCTTTGTCCTTTACGTTCTTTTGGCCATTGATTGGAAACAAGTCTTAATCCGTAATGAATTGGTTTCTCTTTGTCCTTTAAGTTCTTTTGGCCATTGATTGGAAACAAGTCTTAATCATTAATGAATTGGTTTCTCTTTGTCCTTTAAGTTCTTTTGGCCATTGATTGGACACAAGTCTTAATCATTAACGAATTGGTTTCTCTTTGTCCTTTAAAGTTCTTTTGGCCATTGATTGGAAACAAGTCTTAATCCGTAATGAATTTGTTTCTCTTTGTCCTTTACGTTCTTTTGGCCATTGATTGGAAACAAGTCTTAATCATTAGTGAATTAGTTTATCTTTGCCCTTTAAGTTCTTTTGGCCATTGATTGGAAACATGTCTTAATCCTTAATGAATTGGTTCCTCATTGTCCTTTAAGTTCTGTTGGCCATTGATTGGAAACAAGTCTTAATCTTTAATGAATTGGTTTCTCTTTGTCTTTTAAGATCTTTTGGCCGTTGATTGGAAACATGTCTTAATCCTTAATGAATTGGTTTCTCTTTGTCCTTTAGGTTCTTTTGGCCATTGATTGGAAACAAGTCTTAATCATTGATGAATTGGTTTCTCTTTGTCCTTTAAGTTCCTTTAGCCATTGATTGGAAACAAGTCTTAATCATTAGTGAATTGGTTTATCTTTGCCCTTTAAGTTCTTTTGGCCATTGATTGGAAACATGTCTTAATCCTTAATGAATTGGTTCCTCATTGCCCTTTAAGTTCTGTTGGCCATTGATTGGAAACAAGTCTTAATCTTTAATGAATTGGTTTCTCTTTGTCTTTTAAGATCTTTTGGCCATTGATTGGAAACATGTCTTAATCCTTAATGAATTGGTTTCTCTTTGTCCTTTAAGTTCTTTTGGCCAATGGTTGGAAACATGTCTTAATCCTTAATGAATTGATTTTTCTTTGTCCTTTAAGTTCTTTCGGCCATTGGTTGCAAACCAGTCCTAATCATTAATGAATTGGTTTCTCTTTGTGCTTTAAGTTCTTTTGGCCATTGATTGGAAACAAGTCTTAATCATTAATGAATTGGTTTCTCTTTGTCTTTTAAGATCTTTTGGCCATTGATTGGAAACATGTCTTAATCCTTAATGAATTGGTTTCTCTTTGTCCTTTAAGTTCTTTTGGCCATTGATTGGAAACAAGTCTTAATCTTTAATGAATTGGTTTCTCTTTGTCTTTTAAGTTCTTTTGGCCATTGATTGGAAACATGTCTTAATCCTCAATGAATTGCTTTATCATTGTCCTTTAAGTTCTTTTGGCCATTAATTGGAAACATGTCTTAATCCTTAATGAATTGGTTTCTCTTTGTCCTTTAAGTTCTTTTGGCCATTAATTGGAAACAAGTCTTAATCCGTAATGAATTGGTTTTTCTTTGTCCTTTAAGTTCTTTTGGCCAATGATTGGAAACAAGTCTTAATCATTGATGAATTGGTTTCTCTTTGTCCTTTAAGTTCTTTTGGCCATTGATTGGAAACAAGTCTTAATCCGTAATGAATTAGTTTCTCTTTGTCCTTTACGTTCTTTTGGCCATTGATTGGAAACAAGTCTTAATCATTAGTGAATTGGTTTATCTTTGCACTTTAAGTTCTTTTGGCCATTAATTGGAAACATGTCTTAATCCTTAATGAATTGGTTCCTCATTGTCCTTTAAGTTCTTTTCGCCATTGATTGGAAACATGTCTTAATCATTAATGAATTGGTTTCTCTTTGTCCTTTTAGTTCTTTTGGCCATTGATTGGAAACATGTCTTAATCCTTAATAAATTGGTTTCTCTTTGTTCTTTAAGTTCTTTTGGCCAATGGTTGGAAACATGTCTTAATCCTTAATGAATTGGTTTTTCTTTGTCCTTTAAGTTCTTTCGGCCATTGATTGCAAACAAGTCTTAATCATTAATGAATTGGTTTCTCTTTGTGCTTTAAGTTCTTTTGGCCATTGATTGGAAACAAGTCTTAATCATTAATGAATTGGTTTCTCTTTGTCCTTTAAGATCTTTTGGCCGTTGATTGGAAACATGTCTTTATCCTTAACGAATTGGTTTCTCTTTGTCCTTTAAGTTCTATTAGCCAATGATTGGAGACAAGTCTTAATCATTAATCAGTTGGTTTCTCTTTGTGCTTTAAGTTCTTTTGGCCATTGATTGGAAACAAGTCTTAATCATTAATGAATTGGTTTCTCTTTGCCCTTTAAGTTCTTTTGGCCATTGATTGGAAACATGTCTTAATCCTTAATGAATTGGTTTCTCTTTGCCCTTTAAGTTCTTTCGGCCATTGATTGGAAACAAGTCTTAATCATTAATGAATTGGTTTCTCTTTGTCCTTTAAGTTCTTTTGGCCATTGATTGGAAACATGTCTTAATCCGTAATGAATTGGTTTCTCTTTGTCCTTTAAGTTCTTTTGGCCATTGATTGGAAACAAGTCTTAATCCGTAATGAATTGGTTTCTTGTCCTTGTCTTTTATTATTGATTGGAAACAAGTCTTAATCCATAATGAATTGGTTTCTCTTTGTCCTTTAAGTTCTTTTGGCCATTGATTGGAAACATGTCTTAATCATTAATGAATTGGTTTCTCTTTGTCCTTTAAGTTCTTTTGGCCATTGATTGGAAACAAGTCTTAATCATTAATGAATTGGTTTCTCTTTGTCCTTTAAGTTCTTTTGGCCATTGATTGGAAACAAGTCTTAATCATTAATGAATTGGTTTCTCTTTGTCCTTTAAGTTCTTTTGGCCATTGATTGGAAACATGTCTTAATCCTTAATGAATTGGTTTCTCTTTGTCCTTTAAGTTCTTTTGGCCATTGATTGGAAACAAGTCTTAATCTTTAATGAATTGGTTTCTCTTTGTCCTTTAAGTTCTTTTGGCCATTGATTGAAAGCAAGTCTTAATCCTTAATGAATTGGTTTCTCTTTGTCCTTTAAGTTCTTTTGGCCATTGATTGGAAACAAGTCTTACTCATTAATGAATTGGTTTCTCTTTGTCCTTGAAGTTCTTTTGGCCATTGATTGGAAACAAGTCTTAATCATTAATGAATTGGTTTCTCTTTGTCCTTTAAGTTCTTTTGGCCATTGATTGGAAACAAGTCTTAATCATTAATGAATTGGTTTATCTTTGTCCTTTAAGTTCTTTTGGCCATTGATTGGAAACAAGTCTTAATCATTAATGAATTGGTTTCTCTTTGTCCTTTAAGTTCTTTTGGCCATTGATTGGAAACAAGTCTTAATCCGTAATGAATTGGTTTCTCTTTGTCCTTTAAGTTCTTTTGGCCATTGATTGGAAACAAGTCTTAATCATTAATGAATTGGTTTCTCTTTGTCCTTTAAGTTCTTTGGCCATTGATTGGAAACATGTCTTAATCCTTAATGAATTGGTTTCTCTTTGTCCTTTAAGTTCTTTTGGCCATTGATTGGAAACATGTCTTAATCATTAATGAATTGGTTTCTCTTTGTCCTTTAAGTTCTTTTTGGCCATTGATTGGAAACATGTCTTAATCCTTAATGAATTGGTTTCTCTTTGTCCTTTAAGTTCTTTTGGCCATTGATTGGAAACAAGTCTTAATCATTAATGAATTGGTTTCTCTTTGTCCTTTAAGTTCTTTTGGCCATTGATTGGAAACATGTCTTAATCATTAATGAATTGGTTTCTCTTTGTCCTTTAAGTTCTTTTGGCCATTGATTGGAAACATGTCTTAATCCTTAATGAATTGGTTTCTCTTTGTCCTTTAAGTTCTTTTGGCCATTGATTGGAAACATGTCTTAATCCTTAATGAATTGGTTTCTCTTTGTCCTTTAAGTTCTTTTGGCCATTGATTGGAAACATGTCTTAATCATTAATGAATTGGTTTCTCTTTGTCCTTTAAGTTCTTTTGGCCATTGATTGGAAACATGTCTTAATCCTTAATGAATTGGTTTCTCTTTGTCCTTTAAGTTCTTTTGGCCATTGATTGGAAACAAGTCTTAATCATTAATGAATTGGTTTCTCTTTGTCCTTTAAGTTCTTTTGGCCATTGATTGGAAACATGTCTTAATCATTAATGAATTGGTTTCTCTTTGTCCTTTAAGTTCTTTTGGCCATTGATTGGAAACATGTCTTAATCCTTAATGAATTGGTTTCTCTTTGTCCTTTAAGTTCTTTTGGCCATTGATTGGAAACAAGTCTTAATCATTAATGAATTGGTTTCTCTTTGTCCTTTAAGTTCTTTTGGCCATTGATTGGAAACAAGTCTTAATCATTAATGAATTGGTTTCTCTTTGTCCTTGAAGTTCTTTTGGCCATTGATTGGAAACATGTCTTAATCATTAATGAATTGGTTTATCTTTGTCCTTTAAGTTCTTTTGGCCATTGATTGGAAACAAGTCTTAATCATTAATGAATTGGTTTCTCTTTGTCCTTTAAGTTCTTTTGGCCATTGATTGGAAACAAGTCTTAATCCTTAATGAATTGGTTTCTCTTTGTCCTTTAAGTTCTTTTGGCCATTGATTGAAAACAAGTCTTAATCATTAATGAATTGGTTTCTCTTTGTCCTTTAAGTTCTTTTGGCCATTGATTGGAAACATGTCTTAATCATTAATGAATTGGTTTCTCATTGTCCTTTAAGTTCTTTTTGGCCATTGATTGGAAACAAGTCTTAATCATTAATGAATTGGTTTCTCTTTGTCCTTTAAGTTCTTTTGGCCATTGATTGGAAACAAGTCTTAATCATTAATGAATTGGTTTATCTTTGTCCTTTAAGTTCTTTTGGCCATTGATTGGAAACATGTCTTAATCCTTAATGAATTGGTTTTTCTTTGTCCTTTAAGTTCTTTCGGCCATTGATTGTAAACAAGTCTTAACCATTAATGAATTGGTTTCTCTTTGTCCTTTAAGTTCTTTTGGCCATTGATTGGAAACATGTCTTAATCCTTAATGAATTGGTTTCTCTTTGTCCTTTAAGTTCTTTTTGGCCATTGATTGGAAACATGTCTTAATCTTTAATGAATTGGTTTCTCTTTGTCCTTTAAGTTCTTTTGGCCATTGATTGGAAACATGTCTTAATCCTTAATGAATTGGTTTCTCTTTGTCCTTTAAGTTCTTTTGGCCATTGATTGGAAACAAGTCTTAATCATTAATGAATTGGTTTCTCTTTGTCTTTTAAGATCTTTTGGCCATTGATTGGAAACATGTCTTAATCCTTAATGAATTGGTTTCTCATTGTCCTTTAAGTTCTTTTGGCCATTGATTGGAAACATGTCTTAATCCTTAATGAATTGGTTTCTCTTTGTCCTTTAAGTTCTTTTGGCCTTTGATTGGAAACAAGTCTAATCATTAATGAATTGGTTTCCCTTTGTCCTTTAAGTTCTTTTGGCCATTGATTGGAAACAAGTCTTAATCATTAATGAATTGGTTTTTCTTTGTCCTTTAAGTTCTTTTGGCCATACTGATTGGAAACCGTCTTAATTCATTATTGAATTGGTTTCTCTTTGTCCTTAACCCTCGTTCTTTTTGGCTATTGATTGGGAAAACATGTCTTAATCCTTAATGAATTGGTTTCTCTTTGTCCTTTAACGTTCTTTTGGCCATTGATTGGAAACATGTCTTAATCATTAATGAATTGGTTTGGCTCTTTGTCCTTTAAGTTCTTTTGGCCATTGATTGGAAACATATCTTAATCAATAATGAATTGGTTTCTCTTTGTCCTTTAAGTTCTTTTTGGCCGTTGATTGCAAACATGTCTTAATCATTAATGAATTGGTTTCCTCTTTGTCCTTTAAGTTCTTGTGGCCATTGATCGTGGAAAACATGTCTTAATCCGTGAATGCACTGGTCTTTCTCTTTGTCCTTTAAGTTCTTTTGGCCATTGATTGGAAAACATGTCTTAATCCTTGAATGAATTGGTTTCTCTTTTGTCCTTTAAGTTCTTTTAGCCATTGATTTGGAAAAAAAAAAACCTGAAGTCTTCATCATTAGTGAATTGGTTTCTCGTTGTCCTCCCGAAGTTCTCTTGGCCATTGATTGGAAACATGTCTTAATCCTTAATGAATTGGTTCCTCATTGCCCTTTAAGTTCTGTTGGCCATTGATTGGAAACAAGTCTTAATCTTTAATGAATTGGTTTCTCTTTGTCTTTTAAGTTCTTTTGGCCATTGATTGGAAGCATGTCTTAATCCTCAATGAATTGCTTTATCATTGTCCTTTAAGTTCTTTTGGCCATTAATTGGAAACAAGTCTTAATCCGTAATGAATTGGTTTCTCTTTGTCCTTTAAGTTCTTTTGGCCATTGATTGGAAACAAGTCTTAATCATTGATGAATTGGTTTCTCTTTGTCCTTTAAGTTCCTTTAGCCATTGATTGGAAAAAAGTCTTAATCCGTAATGAATTGGTTTCTCTTTGTACTTTACGTTCTTTTGGCCATTGATTGGAAACATGTCTTAATCATTAGTGAATTGGTTTATCTTTGCCCTTTAAGTTCATTTGGCCATTGATTGGAAACATGTCTTAATCCTTAATGAATTGGTTCCTCATTGCCCTTTAAGTTCAAGTAATGGCCATTGATCGGAAATGTCTTAATCTTTAATGAATTGGTTTCTCTTTGTCTTTTAAGATCTTTTGGCCATTGATTGGAAACATGTCTTAATCCTTAATGAATTGGTTTCTCTTTGTCCTTTAAGTTCTTTTTCGCCAATGGTTGGAAACATGTCTTAATCCTTAATGAATTGCCTTTTCTTTGTCCTTCAAGTTCTTTTCGCCATTGGTTGGAAACAAGTCGTAATCCTTAATGAATTGGTTTCTCTTTGTGCATTAAGTTCTTTTAGCCCATGATTGGGAACATGTCTTAATCCATAATGAACTGGTTTCTCTTTGTCTTTTAAGATCTTTTTTGGCCGTTGATTGGAAACATGGCTTAATCCTTAATGAATTGGTTTCTCTTTGTCCTTTAAGTTCTTTTTGGCCATTGATTGGAAACAAGTCTTAATCATTGATGAATTGGTTTCTCTTTGTCCTTGGGTTCCTTTTTTAGCCATTGATTGGAAACAAGTCTTAATCATTAGTGAATTGGTTTATCTTTGCCCTTTAAGTTCTTTTGGCCATTGATTGGAAACATGTCTTAATCCTTAATGAATTGGTTCCTCATTGCCCTTTAAGTTTGTTTCATTATCGGGATGTAAAAACAAAGTTTCCTAATCTTTAATGAATTGGTTTCTCTTGTCCATTGATTGGAAACAACTCTTAATCCGTAATGAAATGTATTCTCTTTGTCCTTTAAGTTCTTTTGGCCGTTGATTGGAAACATGTCTTAATCCTCAATGAATTGCTTTATCATTGTCCTTTAAGTTCTTTTGGCCATTAATTGGAAACAACTCTTAATCCGTAATGAATTGGTTTCTCTTTGTCCTTTAAGTTCCTTTAGCCATTGATTGGAAAAAAGTCTTAATCCGTAATGAATTGGTTTCTCTTTGTGCTTTACGTTCTTTTGGCCATTGATTGGAAACAAGTCTTAATCATTAGCGAATTGGTTTATCTTTGCCCTTTAAGTTCTTTTGGCCATTGATTGGAAACATGTCTTAATCCTTAATGAATTATTCTTCATTGCCCTTTTTAAGTTCTCATAATATTGATTGGAAACAAGTCTTAATCTTTAATGAATTGGGTTTCTTCTTGTCCTTTAAGTTCTTTTGGCTATTGATTGGAAGCATGTCTTAATCTTCAATGAATTGCTTTATCATTGTCCTTTAAGTTCTTTTTGGCCATTAATTGGAAACAAGTCTTAATCAGAATAGAATTGGTTTCTCTTTGTCCTTTAAGTTCTTTTTTTGGCCATTGATTGGAAACAAGTCTTAATCATTGATGAATTGGTTTCTCTTTGTCTCTTAAGTTCTCTTTAGCCATTGATTGGAAAAATGTCTTAATCCGAATGAATTGGTTTCTTTCTTTGTACTTTACGTTCTTTTTGGCTATTGATTGGAAAAAACATGTCTTAATCATTAGTGAATTGGTTTATTCTTTGTCCTTTAAGTTCTATTTGGCCATTGATTGGAAACATGTCTTAATCCTTAATGAATTGGTTTCTCATTGTCCTTTAAGATCATCTGGCCATTGATTAGAACCAAGTATTAATCTGTAATGAATAAGTCTCTCATTGTCCTTTATGTTCTTTTTCGCCATTGATTGGAAACATGTCTTAATCCTTAATGAATTGGTTTCTCTTTGTCCTTTAAGTTCTTTTGGCCAATGGTTGGAAACATGTCTTAATCCTTAATGAATTGGTTTTTCTTTGTCCTTTAAGTTCTTTCGGCCATTGGTTAAAAAAAAAAACAAGTCCTAATCCTTAATGAATTGGTTTCTCTTTGTGCTTTAAGTTCTTTTGGCCATTGATTGGAAACAAGTCTTAATCATTAATGAATTGGTTTCTCTTTGTCTTTTAAGATCTTTTGGCCGTTGATTGGAAACATGTCTTAATCCTTAATGAATTGGTTTCTCTTTGTCCTTTAAGTTCTTTTGGCCATTGATTGGAAACAAGTCTTAATCATTGATGAATTGGTTTCTCTTTGTCCTTTAAGTTCCTTTAGCCATTGATTGGAAACAAGTCTTAATCATTAGTGAATTGGTTTATCTTTGCCCTTTAAGTTCTTTTGGCCATTGATTGGAAACATGTCTTAATCCTTAATGAATTGGTTCCTCATTGCCCTTTAAGTTCTGTTGGCCATTGATTGGAAACAAGTCTTAATCTTTAATGAATTGGTTTCTCTTTGTCATTGATTGGAAACAACTCTTAATCCGTAATGAATTGGTTTCTTTTTGTCCTTTAAGTTCTTTTGGCCGTTGATTGGAAACATGTCTTAATCCTCAATGAATTGCTTTATCATTGTCCTTTAAGTTCTTTTGGCCATTAATTGGAAACAACTCTTAATCCGTAATGAATTGGTTTCTCTTTGTCCTTTAAGTTCCTTTAGCCATTGATTGGAAAAAAGTCTTAATCCATTTAATTGGTTTTCAGGCTTTACGCTCTTTTGGCCATTGATTGGAAACAAGTCTTAAATCATTAGCTTAATTGGTTTATCTTTTTGCCCTTTAAGTTCTTTTTGGCCATTGATTGGAAACATGTCTTAATCCTTTAATGAATTGGTTCCTCATTGTCCTTTAAGCCTCATGGCCATTGATTGGAAACAAGTCTTAATCTTTAATGAATTGGTTTCTTCTTGTCATTGATCGAAACAACTTTAATCCGTAATGAATTGGTTTCTTTGTCCTTTAAGTTCTTTTGGCCGTTGATTGGAAACATGTCTTCAATCCTCAATGAATTGCTTTATCATTAACCTTTAAGTTCTTTTGGCCATTAATTGGAAACAACTCTTAACCGTTAATGAATTGGTTTTTCTTTGTCCTTTAAGTTCTTTTTTGGCCATTGATCAAAACAAGTCTTAATCCGTGAATGAATTGGTTTCTTTCTTTGTCCTTTACGCTCTTTTGGCCATTGATTGGAAACAAGTCTTAATCATTAGTGAACTGGTTTATTTGTCTTTGCCTCAAGTTCTTTTGGCCCTTTATTCTCTTTGGCGCCATTGATTGGAAACATGTCTTAATCCTTAATGAATTGGTTCCTCATTGTCCTTTAAGTTCTGTTGGCCATTGATTGGAAACAAGTCTTAATCTTTAATGAATTGGTTTCTCTTTGTCTTTTAAGTTCTTTTGGCCATTGATTGGAAGCATGTCTTAATCCTCAATGAATTGCTTTATCATTGTCCTTTAAGTTCTTTTGGCCATTAATTGGAAACAAGTCTTAATCAGAATGAATTGGTTTCTCTTTGTCCTTTAAGTTCTTTTGGCCATTGATTGGAAACAAGTCTTAATCATTGATGAATTGGTTTCTCTTTGTCCTTTAAGTTCCTTTAGCCATTGATTGGAAAAAAGTCTTAATCCGTAATGAATTGGTTTCTCTTTGTACTTTACGTTCTTTTGGCCATTGATTGGAAACATGTCTTAATCATTAGTGAATTGGTTTATCTTTGCCCTTTAAGTTCATTTGGCCATTGATTGGAAACATGTCTTAATCCTTAATGAATTGGTTCCTCATTGCCCTTTAAGTTCTGTTGGCCATTGATTGGAAACAAGTCTTAATCTTTAATGAATTGGTTTCTCTTTGTCTTTTAAGATCTTTTGGCCATTGATTGGAAACATGTCTTAATCCTTAATGAATTGGTTTCTCTTTGTCCTTTAAGTTCTTTTGGCCAATGGTTGGAAACATGTCTTAATCCTTAATGAATTGGTTTTTCTTTGTCCTTTAAGTTCTTTCGGCCATTGGTTGCAAACAAGTCCTAATCCTTAATGAATTGGTTTCTCTTTGTGCTTTAAGTTCTTTTGGCCATTGATTGGAAACAAGTCTTAATCATTAATGAATTGGTTTCTCTTTGTCTTTTAAGATCTTTTGGCCGTTGATTGGAAACATGTCTTAATCCTTAATGAATTGGTTTCTCTTTGTCCTTTAAGTTCTTTTGGCCATTGATTGGAAACAAGTCTTAATCATTGATGAATTGGTTTCTCTTTGTCCTTTAAGTTCCTTTAGCCATTGATTGGAAACAATGGACCACAATGAATTGGTTTATCTTTGCCCTTTAAGTTCTTTTTGGCCATTGATTGGAAACATGTCTTAATCCTTAATGAATTGGTTCCTATTTGCCCTTTTAAGTTCACATAATGGCCATTGATTGGAAACAAGTCTTAATCTTTAATGAATTGGTTTCTCTTTGTCTTTTAAGATCTTTTGGCCATTGATTGGAAACATGTCTTAATCCTTAATGAATTGGTTTCTCTTTGTCCTTTAAGTTCTTTTGGCCATTGATTGGAAACATGTCTTAATCATTAATAAAATGGTTTCTCTTTGTCCTTTAAGTTCTTTTGGCCATTGATTGGAAACGTGTCTTAATCCGTAATGAATTACTTTCTCTTTGTCCTTTAAGTTATTTTGGCCGTTGATTGGAAACATGTCTTAATCCTTAATGAATTGGTTTCTCTTTGTCCTTTAAGTTCTTTTGGCCATTGATTGCAAACAAGTCTTGATCATTAATGAATTGGTTTCTCTTTGTCGTTTATGTTCTTTTGGCCATTGATTGGAAACAAGTCTTAATCCTTAATGAATTGGTTTTTCTTTATCCTTTAAGTTCTTTCGGCCATTGATCGCAAACAAGTCTTAATCATTAATGAATTGGTTTCTCTTTGCCCTTTAAGTTCTTTTGGCCATTGATTGGAAACATGTCTTAATCCATAATGAATTGGTTTCTCTTTGTCCTTTACATTCTTTTGGCCGTTGATTGGAAACATGTCTTAATCCTTAATGAATTGGTTTCTCTTTGTCCTTTCAGTTCTTTTGGCTGGCCGTTGATTGGAAACATGTCTTAATCATTAATAAAATGGTTTTTGCTTTGTCCTTTAAGTTCTTTTGGCCATTGATTGCAAACAAGTCTTAATCATTAATGAATTGGTTTCTCTTTGTCCTTTAAGTTCTTTTGGCCATTGATTGGAAACGTGTCTTAATCCATAATGAATTGGTTTCTCTTTGTCCTTTACGTTCTTTTGGCCGTTGATTGGAAACATGTCTTAATCCTTAATGAATTGGTTTTTCTTTGTCCTTTAAGTTCTTTTGGCCATTGATTGGAAACGTGTCTTAATCCATAATGAATTGGTTTCTCTTTGTCCTTTACGTTCTTTTGGCCGTTGATTGGAAACATGTCTTAATCCTTAATGAATTGGTTTTTCTTTATCCTTTAAGTTCTTTTGGCTGGCCGTTGATTGGAAACTTGTCTTAATCATTAATGAATTGGTTTCTCTTTGTCGTTTAAGTTCTTTCGGCCATTGATTGGAAACAAGTCTTAATCATTAATGAATTGGTTTCTCTTGGTCCTTTACGTTCTTTTGGCCGTTGATTGGAAACATGTCTTAATCCTTAATGAATTGGTTTCTCTTTCTCCTTTAAGTTCTTTTGGCCATTGATTGGAAACATGTCTTAATCATTAATAAAATGGTTTCTCTTTGTCCTTTAAGTTCTTTTGGCCATTGATTGGAAACAAGTCTTAATCATTAATGAATTGGTTTCTCTTTGTCCTTTAAGTTCTTTTGGCCATTGATTGGAAACAAGTCTTAATCCATAATGAATTGGTTTCTCTCTCTGTCCTCCACGCTCTTTTGGCCGCTGATTGGAATCATGTCTTAATCATTAATGAATTGGTTTCTCTTTATCCTTTAAGTTCTTTTGGCCGTTGATTGGAAGCATGTCTTAATCATTAATAAATTGGTTGTGCTTTGTCCTTTAAGTTCTTTTGGCCATTGATTGGAAACATGTCTTAATCATTAATGAATTGGTTTCTCTTTGTCCTTTTAGTTCTTTTGGCTGGCCGTTGATTGGAAACTTGTCTTAATCCTTAATGAATTGGTTTTTGCTTTGTCCTTTAAGTTCTTTCGGCCATTGATTGCAAACAAGTCTTAATCATTAATGAATTGGTTTATCTTTGTCCTTTAAGTTCTTTTGGCCATTGATTGGAAACATGTCTTAATCCTTAATGAATTGGTTTCTCTTTGTCATTTAAGTTCTTTGGGCCATTGATTGGAAACAAGTCTTGATCATTAATGAATTGGTTTCTCTTCGTCCTTTAAGTTCTTTTGGCCAATGATTGGAAACATGTCTTAATCCTTAATGAATTGGTTTTTCTTTATCCTTTAAGTTCTTTCGGCCATTGATCGCAAACAAGTCTTAATCATTAATAAATTGGTTTCTCTTTATCCTTTCAGTTCTTTTGGCCATTGATTGGAAATAAGTCTTAATCCTTAATGAATTGGTTTCTCTTTGTCCTTTAAGTTCTTTTGGCCATTGATTGGAAACAAGTCTTAATCATTAATGAATTGGTTTATCTTTGTCCTTTAAGTTCTTTTGGCCATTGATTGGAAACATGTCTTAATCCCTAATGAATTGGTTTTTCTTTGTCCTTTAAGTTCATTCGGCCATTGATTGCAAACAAATCTTAATCATTAATGAATTGGTTTCTCTTTGTCCTTTAAGTTCTTTTGGCCATTGATTGGAAACATGTCTTAATCCGTAATGAATTACTTTCTCTTTGTCCTTTATGTTCTTTTGGCCATTGATTGGAAACATGTCTTAATCCTTAATAAAATGGTTTTTCTCTTTGTCCTTTAAGTTCTTTTGGCCATTGATTGGAAACATGTCTTAATCCTTAATAAAATGGTTTCTCTTTGTCCTTTAAGTTCTTTTGGCCATTGGTTGGAAACAAGTCTTCATCCTAGTGAATTGGTTTCTCGTTGTCCTCGAAGTTATTTTGGCCAACGATTGGAAACATGTGTTAATCCCTAATGAATTGGTTTTTCTTTGTCCTTTAAGTTCATTCGGCCATTGATTGCAAACAAGTCTTAATCATTAATGAATTGGTTTCTCTTTGTCCTTTAAGTTCTTTTGGCCATTGATTGGAAACATGTCTTAATCATTAATGAATTGGTTTCTCTTTGTCCTTTAAGTTCTTTTGGCCATTGATTGGAAACATGTCTTAATCCTTAATGATTTGGTTTTTCTTTGTCCATTAAGTTCTTTTGGCCAATGATCGGACACATGTCTTAATCATTAGTGAATTGGATTTTCTTTCTCTTTAAGTTCTTTTGGCCATTGATTGGAAACATGTCTTAATCATTAATGAATTGGTTTCTCTTTGCCCTTTAAGTTCTTTTGGCCATTGATTGGAAACATGTCTTAATCCTTAATAAAATGGTTTCTCTTTGTCCTTTAAGTTCTTTTGGCCATTGATTGGAACATGTCTTAAATTAATGAATTGGTTTCTCTTTGTCCTTTATGTCTTAATCATTAATGAATTGGTTTCTCTTTAACTTTAAGTCCTTTAAGTTCTTTTGGCCATTGATTGGAAACATACGTCTTAATCATTAAT
>CM062522.1:36116637-36150637 GCA_031439585.1 Pterocarpus macrocarpus | reverse complement strand
ATTATGGATTAAGACTTGATTCCAATCAATGGCCAAAAGAACTTAAAGGACAAAGAGAAACCAATTCATTACAGATTAAGACTTAATTTCAATCAATGGCCAAAAGAACTTAAAGGACAAAGAGAAACCAATTCATTACGGATTAAGACTTGATTCCAATCTTTGGCCAAAAGAACTTAAAAGACAAAGAGAAACCAATTCATTACGGATTAAGACTTGATTTCAATCAATGGCCAAAAGAACTTAAAGGACAAAGAGAAACTAATTCATTACGGATTAAGACTTGATTCAATCAATGAATGGCCAAAAGAACTTAAAGGACAAAAAGAGAAACCTAACTTCATTATGGATTAGAGACATGATTTCCCAATCAATGTGGCCAACTGAGTTAACTTAAAGGATACAAAGAGAAACCAATTCATTATGGATTAAGCACACGCTTTCAATCAAATTGGCCACAAAGAACTTAAAGGACAAAGTTAGAAACCAATTCATTAATGATTAAGACTTGCTTCCCGCAATCAATGGCTTCAAAAGAACTTAGAAGGACAAAGCAGGAAACCAATTCATTATTGAATTAAGACAGTATATGGTGGATTCCAATCAACTGGCACAAAAAAAAAAGAACTTAAAGGACAAAAGCAGAAACCATATTCTATTACTGCGATTAAGACTTGATTTCCAATTCAATGGCCAAAAGAACTTAAAGGACAAAGAGACACCAATTCATTACTCGATTAAGACTTGATTCCAATCTTTGGCCAAAAGAACTTAAAGGACAAAGAGAGAAACCAAATTTCATTTACGGATTAAGACTTGATTTCAATCAATGGCCAAAGAACTTAAAGGACAAAGTGAAACCAATTCATTAATGCAGATTCAGACTTGATTTCAATCAATGGCCAAAAGAACTTAAAGGACAAAGAGACAACCAATTCACATTAATGATTAAGACTTGATTTCAATCAATGGGCCAAAAGAACTTTGAAATGGACAAAGAGAAACCAATTCATTACTAGATTAAGACTGATTTCAATCAATGGCCAAAAGAAGTTAGCGATCAAAGAGAAACCAATTCATTACGGATTAAGACTTGATTTCAATCAATGGCCAAAAGAACTTAAAGTACAATGAGACAACCAATTCATTAATGATTAAGACTTGATTCCACCTTTAGCCAAAAGAACTTAAAGGACAAAGAGAAACCAATTCATTACGGATTAAAGCGCGGATTTCAATCACCGGCCAAAAGAACTTAAAGGACAAAGAGAAACCACCATTACGGATTATGAGTTGATTTCCATCAATGGCCAAAAGAACTTAAAGGACAAAGAGACACCAATTCCTTAATGATTAGGATTTGACTCCAATCTTTGGCCGAAAGAACTTAGTGGACAAAGAGAAACCAATTCACGTACGGAATAAGACTTGAGTTCAATCAACGGCCAAAAGAACTTAAAGGACAAAGAGAAACCAATCTATTACGGATTGATACTTGATTTCAATCAATGGCCAAAAGAAGTGAAAGGACAAAGAGACACCAATTCCTTAATGATTAAGACGTGATTTCAATCAATGGCCAAAAGAACTTAAAGGACAAAGAGAAACCAATTCATTATGGATTAAGACTTTATTTCAATCAATGGCCAAAAGAACTTAAAGGACAAAGAGAAACCAATTCATTAATGATTAAGACGTGATTTCAATCAATGGCCAAAAGAACTTAAAGGACAAAGAGAAACCAATTCATTACGGATTAAGACTTGATTTCAATCAATGGCCAAAAGAACTTAAAGGACAAAGAGACACCAATTCCTTAATGATTAAGACTTGATTTCAATCAATGGCCAAAAGAACTTAAAGGACAAAGAGAAACCAATTCATTATGGATTAAGACGTGATTTCAATCAATGGCCAAAACAACTTAAAGGACAAAGAGAAACCAATTCATTACGAATTAAGACTTGATTTCAATCAATGGCCAAAAGAACTTAAAGGACAAAGAGACAACCAATTCATTAATGATTAAGACTTGATTTCAATCAATGGCCAAAAGAAGTTAAAGGACAAAGAGAAACCAATTCATTATGGATTAAGACTTGATTTCAATCAATGGCCAAAAGAACTTAAAGGACAAAGAGAATCCATTTCATTAATGATTACGACTTGTTTCCAATCAATGGCCAAAAGAACTTAAAGGACAAAGAGAAACCAATTCATTAAGGATTAAGACTTGATTTCAATCAATGGCCAAAAGAACTTAAAGGACAAAGAGAAACCAATTCATTATGGATTAAGACTTGAGTTCAATCAATGGCCAAAAGAACTTAAAGGACAAAGAGAAACCAATTCATTAATGATTAAGACTTGTTTCCAATCAACGGCCAAAAGAACTTAAAGGATAAGGAGAAACCAATTCATTATGGATTAAGACTTGATTTCAATCAATGGCCAAAAGAACTTAAAGGACAAAGAGAAACCAATTCATTAATGATTAAGACTTGATTCAATCTTTGGCCAAAAGAACTTAAAGGACAAAGAGAAACCAATTCATTATGATTAAGACTTGATTTCAATCAATGGCCAAAAGAACTTAAAGGACAAAGAGAAACCAATTCATTAATGATTAAGACTTGATTTCAATCAATGGCCAAAAGAACTTAAAGGACAAAGAGAAACCAATTCATTAATGATTAAGACTTGATTTCAATCAATGGCCAAAAGAACTTAAAGGACAAAGAGAAACCAATTCATTAATGGATTAAGACTTGATTTCAATCAATGGCCAAAAGAACTTAAAGGACAAAGAGAAACCAATTCATTAATGATTAAGACTTGATTTCAATCAATGGCCAAAAGAACTTAAAGGACAAAGAGAAACCAATTCATTAATGATTAAGATTTGATTTCAATCAATGGCCAAAAGAACGTAAAGGACAAAGAGAAACTAATTCATTATGGATTAAGGCTTGATTTCAATCAATGACCAAAATAACTTAAAGGACAAGGAGAAACCAATTCATTTTGGATTAAGACTTGATTTCAATCAATGGCCAAAAGAAGTTAAAGGACAAAGAGAAACCAATTCATGAATGATTAAGACATGTTTCCAATCAAAGGCCAAAAGAACTTAAAGGACAAAGAGAAACCAATTCATTAATGATTAGGACTTGATTCCAATCAATGGCCAAAACAACTTAAAGGACAAACAGACACCAATTCCTTAATGATTAAGACATGCTTCCAATCTTTGGCCTGAAGAACTTAAAGGACAAAGAGAAACCGATTCATTATGGATTAAGACTTGATTTCAATCAATGGCCAAAAGAACTTAAAGGGCAAAGAGAAACCAATTCATTAATGATTAAGACTTGATTTCAATCAATGGCCAAAAGAACTTAAAGGACAAAGAGACACCAATTCATTAATGATTAAGACTTGATTTCCAATCAATGGCCAAAAGAACTTAAAGGACAAAGAGAAACCAATTCATTATGATTAAGACTTGATTTCAATCAATGGCCAAAAGAACTTAAAGGACAAAGAGAAACCAATTCATTAATGATTAAGACTTGATTTCAATCAATGGCCAAAAGAACTTAAAGGACAAAGAGAAATCAATTCATTACGGATTAAGACTTGATTTCAATCAATGGCCAAAAGAACTTAAAGGACAAAGAGAAACCAATTCATTAATGATTAAGACTTGATTTCAATCAATGGCCAAAAGAACTTAAAGGACAAAGAGAAACCAATTCATTAATGATTAAGACTTGATTTCAATCAATGGCCAAAAGAACTAAAAGGACAAAGAGAAACCAATTCATTAAGGATTAAGACTTGATTTCAATCAATGGCCAAAAGAACTTAAAAGACAAAGGGAAACCAATTCATTAAGGATTAAGACTTGATTTCAATCAATGGCCAAAAGAACTTAAAGGACAAAGAGAAACCAATTCATTAATGATTAAGACTTGTTTCCAATCAATGGCCGAAAGAACTTAAAGGACAAAGAGAAACCAATTCATTAATGATTAAGACTTGTTTCCAATCAATGGCCAAAAGAACTTAAAGGACAAAGAGAAACCAATTCATTACGGATTAAGACTTGATTTCAATCAATGGCCAAAAGAACTTAAAGGACAAAGAGACACCAATTCCTTAATGATTAAGGCTTGATTCCAATCTTTGGCCAGAAGAACTTAAAGGACAAAGAGAAACCAATTCCTTAATGATTAGGACTTGATTCCAATCAATGGCCAAAAGAACTTAAAGGACAAAGAGAAACCAATTCCTTATGGATTAAGACTTGATTTCAATCTTTGGCCAAAAGAACTTAGTGGACAAAGAGAAACCAATTCATGATGGAATAAGCTTGAGTTCAATCAATGGCCAAAAGAACTCAAAGGAGAAAGAGAAACCTATTCATTATGGATTAAGACTTGATTTCAATCAATGGCCAAAAGAACTTAAAGGACAAAGAGAAACCAATTCATTACGGATTAAGACTTGATTTCAATCAATGGCCAAAAGAACTTAAAGGACAAAGAGACACCAATTCCTTAATGATTAAGACTTTTTTCCAATCTTGGCCAAAAGAACTTAAAGGACAAAGAGAAACCAATTCATTACGATTAAGACTTGATTTCAATGAATGGCCAAAAGAAGTTAAAGGACAAAGAGAAACCAATTCATTATGGATTAAGACTTGATTTCAATCAATGGCCAAAAGAACTTAAAGGACAAAGAGACACCAATTCCTTAATGATTAAGACTTGCTTCCAATCAATCTCCAAAAGAACTTAAAGGACAAAGAGAAACCAATTCATTATGGATTAAGACTTGATTTCAATCAATAGCCAAAACAACTTAAAGGGCAAAGAGAAACCAATTCATTACAGATTAAGACTTGATTTCAATCAATGGCCAAAAGAACTTCAAGGACAAAGAGAAACCAATTCCTCAAGGATTAAGACTTGATTTCAATCAATGGCCAAAAGAACTAAAAGGACAAAGAGAAACCAATTCATTAATGATTAAGGCTTGTTTCCAATCAATGGCCAAAAGAACTTAAAGGACAAAGAGAAACCAATTCATTATGGATTAAGACTTGATTTCAATCAATGGCCAAAAGAACTTAAAGGACAAAGAGAAACCAGTTCATTAATGATTAAGACTTGATTTCAATCAATGGCCAAAAGAACTTAAAGGACAAAGAGAAACCAATTCCTTAATGATTAGGACTTGATTCCAATCTTTGGCCAAAAGAACTTAAAGGACAAAGAGAAACCAATTCATTATGGATTAAGACTTGATTTCAATCAATGGCCAAAAGAACTTAAAGGACAAAGAGACACCAATTCCTTAATGATTAAGACTTGATTTCAATCAATAGCCAAAAGAACTTAAAGGACAAAGAGAAACCAATTCATTATGGATTAAGACTTGATTTCAATTAACGGCCAAAAGAACTTAAAGGACAAAAAGAATCCAATTCATTAATGATTAAGACTTGATTTCAATCAATGGCCAAAAGAACTTAAAGGACAAAGAGAAACCAATTCATTAATGATTAAGACTTGATTTCAATCAATGGCCAAAAGAACTTAAAGGACAAAGAGAAACCAATTCATTATGGATTAAGACTTGATTTCAATCAATGGCCAAAAGAACTTAAAGGACAAAGAGAAACCAATTCATTAATGATTAAGACTTGATTTCAATCAATGGCCAAAAGAACTTAAAGGACAAAGAGAAACCAATTCATTAATGATTAAGACTTGATTTCAATCAATGGCCAAAAGAACTTAAAGGACAAAGAGAAACCAATTCATTATGATTAAGACTTGATTTCAATCAATGGCCAAAAGAACTTAAAGGACAAAGAGAAACCAATTCATTAATGATTAAGACTTGATTTCAATCAATGGCCAAAAGAACTTAAAGGACAAAGAGAAACCAATTCATTAATGGATTAAGACTTGATTTCAATCAATGGCCAAAAGAACTTAAAGGACAAAGAGAACCAATTCATTAATGATTAAGACTTGATTTCAATCAATGGCCAAAAGAACTTAAAGGACAAAGAGAAACCAATTCATTAAGGATTAAGACTTGATTTCAATCAATGGCCAAAAGAACTTAAAGGACAAAGAGAAACCAATTGATTACGGATTAAGACTTGATTTCAATCAATGGCCAGAAGACCTTCAAGGAAAAAGAGAAACCAATTCATTAATGATTTAGACTTGTTTCCAATCAACGGCCGAAAGAACTTAAAGGACAAAGAGAAACCAATTCATTATGGATTAAGACTTGATTCCAATCAATGGCCAAAAGAACCAAAAGAAGAAAGAGAAACCAATTTCTTAACGGATTAAGACTTGATTTCAATCAATGGCCAAAAGAAGTTAAAGGACAAAGAGACACCAATTCATTAATGATTAAGACTTGTTTCCAATCAATGGCCGAAAGAACTTAAAGGACAATGAGAAACCAATTCATTACGGATTAAGACTTGATTTCAATCGATGGCCAAAATAACTTAAAGGACAAAGAGAAACCAATTCATTACGGATTAAGACTTGATTTCAATCAATGGCCAAAAGAACTTAAAGGACAAAGAGAAACCAATTCATTAATGGATTAAGACTTGATTTCAATCAATGGCCAAAAGAACTTAAAGGACAAAGAGAAACCAATTCATTATGGATTAAGACTTGATTTCAATCAATGGCCAAAAGAACTTAAAGGATAAAGAGACACCAATTCATTACGGATTAAGACTTGCTTTCAATCCATGGCCAAAAGAACTTAAAGAACAAAGAGAAACCAATTCATCAAGGATTAAGGCTTGATTCCAATCTTTGGCCAGAAGAACTTAAAGGACAAAGAGAAACCAATTCATTACGGATTAAGACTTGATTTCAATTAATGGCCAAAAGAAGTTAAAGGACAAAGAGAAACCAATTCATTACGGATTAAGACTTGATTTCAATCAATGGCCAAAAGAACTTAAAGGACAAAGAGAAACCAATTCATTAATGATTAAGACTTGATTTCAATCAATGGCCAAAAGAACTTAAAGGACAAAGAGAAACCAATTCATTATGGATTAAGACTTGATTTCAATCAATGGCCAAAAGAACTTAAAGGACAAAGAGAAACCAATTCATTAAGGATTAAGACTTGCTTCCAATCAATCTCCAAAAGAACTTAAAGGACAAAGAGAAACCAATTCATTACGGATTAAGACTTGATTTCAATCAATGGCCAAAAGAACTTAAAGGACAAAGAGACATCAATTCAATTAATGATTAAGACTTGATTCCAATCTTGGCCAAAAGAACTTAAAGGACAAAGAGAAACCAATTCATTATGATTAAGACTTGATTTCAATCAATGGCCAAAAGAACTTAAAGGACAAAGAGAAACCAATTCATTAATGATTAAGACTTGATTTCAATCAATGGCCAAAAGAACTTAAAGGACAAAGAGAACCAATTCATTAATGATTAAGACTTGATTTCAATCAATGGCCAAAAGAACTTAAAGGACAAAGAGAAACCAATTCATTAATGGATTAAGACTTGATTTCAATCAATGGCCAAAAGAACTTAAAGGACAAAGAGACACCAATTCATTAATGATTAAGACTTGATTTCAATCAATGGCCAAAAGAACTTAAAGGACAAAGAGAAACCAATTCATTAATGATTAAGACTTGATTTCAATCAATGGCCAAAAGAACTTAAAGGACAAAGAGAAACCAATTCATTAATGATTAAGACTTGATTTCAATCAATGGCCAAAAGAACTTAAAGGACAAAGAGAAACCAATTCATTATGGATTAAGACTTGATTTCAATCAATGGCCAAAAGAACTTAAAGGACAAAGAGAAACCAATTCATTAATGGATTAAGACTTGATTTCAATCAATGGCCAAAAGAACTTAAATGACAAAGAGACACCAATTCATTAATGATTAAGACTTGTTTCCAATCAATGGCCAAAAGAACTTAAAGGACAAAGAGAAACCGCTTCATTATGGATTAAGACTTGATTTCAATCAATGGCCAAGGGAACTTAAAGTACAAAGAGAAACCAATTCATTAATGATTAAGGCTTGTTTGCAATCAATGGCCAAAAGAACTTAAAGGACAAAGAGAAACCAATTCATTATGATTAAGACTTGATTCAATCAATGGCCAAAAGAACTTAAAGGACAAAGAGAAACCAATTCATTAATGATTAAGACTTGATTTCCAATCAATGGCCAAAAGAACTTAAAGGACAAAGAGAAACTATTTCATTATGGATTAAGACTTGATTTCAATCAATGGCCAAGGGAACTTAAAGTACAAAGAGAAACCAATTCATTAAGGACAAAGACTTGCTTTCAATTAGTGGCCAAAAGAACTTAAAGGACAAAGAGAAACCAATTCATTATGGATTAAGACTTGATTTCAATCAATGGCTAAAAGAACTTAAAGGACAAAGCGACACCAATTCCTTAATGATTAGGAGTTGATTTCAATCAATGGCCAGAAGAACTTAAAGGACAAAGAGAAACCAATTCATTATGGATTAAGACTTGATTTCAATCAATGGCCAAAAGAACTTAAAGGACTAAGAGAGACCAATTCAATATGGATTAAGACTTGATTTCAATCAATGGCCAAAAGAACTTAAAGGACAAAGAGACACCAATTCATTAATGATTAAGACTTGTTTCCAATCTTTGGCCAATAGAACTTAAAGGACAAAGAGAAACCAATTCATTATGGATTAAGACTTGATTTCAATCAATGGCCAAAAGAAGTTAAAGGACAAAGAGAAACCAATTCATTAATGATTAAGACTCGTTTCCAATCAATGGCCGAAACAACTTAAAGGACAAAGGGACACCAATTCATTACGGATTAAGACTTGATTCCAATCTTTGGCCAAAAGAACTTAAAGGACAAAGAGAAACCAATTCATTATGGATTAAGACTTGATTTCAATCAATGGCCAAAAGAAGTTAAAGGACAAAGAGAAACCAATTCATTACGGATTAAGACTTGATTTCAATCAATGGCCAAAAGAACTTAAAGGACAAAGAGAAACCAATTCATTATGATTAAGACTTGATTTCCAATCAATGGCCAAAAGAAGTTAAAGGACAAAGAGACACCAATTCATTAATGATTAAGACTTGATTTCAATCAATGGCCAAAAGAACTTAAAGGACAAAGAGAAACCAATTCATTACTGATTAAGACTTGATTTCAATCAATGGCCAAAAGAGCTTAAAGGACAAAGAGACACCAATTCATTACGGATTAAGACTTGATTTCAATCTTTGGCCAGAAGAACTTAAAGGACAAAGAGAAATCAATTCATTATGGATTAAGACTTGATTTCAATCAATGGCCAAAAGAAGTTAAAGGACAAAGAGAAACCAATTCATTACGGATTAAGACTTGATTTCAATCAATGGCCAAAAGAACTTAAAGGACAAAGAGACACCAATTCCTTAATGATTAAGACTTGATTTCAATCAATGGCCAAAAGAACTTAAAGGACAAAGAGAAACCAATTCATTAATGATTAAGACTTGATTCAATCAATGGCCAAAAGAACTTAAAGGACAAAGAGAAACCAATTCATTAATGATTAAGACTTGATTTCAATCAATGGCCAAAAGAACTTAAAGGACAAAGAGAAACCAATTCATTAATGATTAAGACTTGATTTCAATCAATGGCCAAAAGAACTTAAAGGACAAAGAGAAACCAATTCATTATGGATTAAGACTTGATTTCAATCAATGGCCAAAAGAACTTAAAGGACAAAGAGACCAACCAATTCATTAATGATTAAGACTTGATTTCAATCAATGGCCAAAAGAACTTAAAGGACAAAGAGACACCAATTCATTAATGATTAAGACTTGATTCAATCAATGGCCAAAAGAAGTTAAAGGACAAAGAGAAACCAATTCTTTACTGATTAAGACTTGATTTCAATCAATGGCCAAAAGAACTTAAAGGACAAAGAGACACCAATTCATTAATGATTAAGACTTGATTTCAATCAATGGCCAAAAGAACTTAAAGGACAAAGAGAAACCAATTCATTATGATTAAGACTTGATTTCAATCAATGGCCAAAAGAACTTAAAGCCCAAAGAGAAACCAATTCATTAATGATTAAGACTTGATTTCAATCAATGGCCAAAAGAACTTAAGGGACAAAGAGAAACCAATTCATTAATGATTAAGACTTCTTTCCAATCAATGGCCAAAAGAACTTAAAGCCCAAAGAGAAACCAATTCATTAATGATTAAGACTTGATTTCAATCAATGGCCAAAAGAAGTTAAAGGACAAAGAGAAACCAATTCATTACTGATTAAGACTTGATTTCAATCAATGGCCAAAAGAACTTAAAGGACAAACAGACACCAATTCATTAACGATTAGGACTTGATTCCAATCTTTGGCCAGAAGAACTTAAAGGACAAAGAGAAACCAATTCATTATGGATTAAGACTTGATTTCAATCAATGGCCAAAAGAACTTAAAGGACAAAGAGAAACCAATTCCTTAATGATTTGGACTTGATTTCAATCAATGGCCAAAAGAACTTAAAGGACAAAGAGACACCAAGTCCTTAATGATTAAGGCTTGATTCCAATCTTTGGCCAGAAGAACTTAAAGGACAAAGAGAAACCAATTCATTATGGATTAAGACTTGATTTCAATCAATGGCCAAAAGAACTTAAAGGACAAAGAGACACCAATTCCTTAATGATTAGGACTTGATTCCAATCTTTGGCCAAAAGAACTTAAAGGACAAAGAGAAACCAATTCATTATGGATTAAGACTTGATTTCAATCAATGGCCAAAAGAACTTAAAGGACAAAGAGAAACCAATTCATTAAGGATTAAGACTTGATTTCAATCAATGGCCAAAAGAACTTAAAGGACAAAGAGAAACCAATTCATTAATGATTAAGACTTGATTTCAATCAATGGCCAAAAGAACTTAAAGGACAAAGAGAAACCAATTCATTATGGATTAAGACTTGATTTCAATCAATGGCCAAAAGAACTTAAAGGACAAAGAGAAACCAATTCATTAATGATTAAGACTTGTTTCCAATCAATGGCCAAAAGAACTTAAAGGACAAAGAGAAACCAATTCATTATGGATTATGACTTGTTTTCAATCAATGGCCAAAAGAACTTAAACGACAAACAGAAACCAATTCATTATAGATTAAGACTTGATTTCAATCAATGGCCAAAAGAACTTAAAGGACAAAGAGACACCAATTCATTAATGATTAAGACCTGTTTCCAATCAACGGCCAAAAGAACTTAAAGGACAAAGAGAAACCAATTCATTATAGATTAAGACTTGATTTCAATCAATGGCCAAAAGAACTTAAAGGACAAAGAGACACCAAGTCCTTAATGATTAAAGCTTGATTTCAATCAATGGCCAAAAGAACTTAAAGGACAAAGAGACACCAATTCATTAATGATTAAGACTTGAGTTCAATCAATGGCCAAAAGAACTTAAAGGACAAAGAGAAACCAATTCATTACGGATTAAGACTTGATTTCAATCAATGGCCAAAAGAACTTAAAGGACAAAGAGACACCAATTCCTTAATGATTAGGACTTGATTCCAATCAATGGCCAAAAGAACTTAAAGGACAAAGAGAAACCAATTCATTAATGATTAAGACTTGTTTCCAATCAATGGCCAAAAGAACTAAAAGGACAGAGAGAAACCAATTTATTAATGATTAAGACTTGTTTCAATCAATGGCCAAAAGAACTTAAAGGACAAAGAGAAACCAATTCATTAATGATTAAGACTTGATTTCAATCAATGGCCAAAAGAACTTAAAGGACAAAGAGAAACCAATTCATTATGGATTAAGACTTGATTTCAATCAATGGCCAAAAGAACTTAAAGGACAAAGAGAAACCAATTCATTACGGATTAAGACTTGATTTCAATCAATGGCCAAAAGAACTTAAAGGACAAAGAGACACCAATTCGTTAATGATTAAGACTTGACTTCAATCAATGGCCAAAAGAACTTAAAGGACAAAGAGAAACCAATTCATTATGATTAAGACTTGATTTCAATCAATGGCCAAAAGAACTTAAAGGACAAAGGGAAACCAATTCATTACTGATTAAGACCTCATTTCAATCAATTGCCAAAAGAACTTAAAGGACAAAGAGACACCAATTCATTATGGATTAAGACTTGATTTCAATCAATGGCCAAAAGAACTTAAAGGACAATGAGAAACCAATTCATTACGGATTAAGACTTGATTTCAATCAATGGCCAAAAGAACTTAAAGGACAAAGAGACACCAATTCATTATGATTAAGACATGTTTACAATCAATGGCCAAAAGAACTTAAAGGACAAAGAGACACCAATTCCTTAATGATTAAGGCTTGATTCCAATCTTTGGCCAGAAGAACTTGAAGGACAAAGAGAAACCAATTCATTATGGATTAAGACGTGATTTCAATCAATGGCCAAAAGAAGTTAAAGGACAAAGAGAAACCAATTCATTAAGGATTAAGACTTGATTTCAATCAATGGCCAAAAGAACTTAAAGGACAAAGAGACACCAATTCCTTAATGATTAAGGCTTGATGCCAATCTTTGGTCAGAAGAACTTAAAGGACAAAGAGAAACCAATTCATTATGGATTAAGACTTGATTTCAATCAATGGCCAAAAGAACTTAAAGGACAAAGAGAAACCAATTCCTTAATGATTAAGGCTTGATTTCAATCAATGGCCAAAAGAACTTAAAGGACAAAGAGACACCAATTCATTATGGATTAAGACTTGATTTCAATCAATGGCCAAAAGAAGTTAAAGGACAAAGAGAAACCAATTCATTACGGATTAAGACTTGATTTCAATCAATGGCCAAAAGAACTTAAAGGACAAAGAGACACCAATTCCTTAATGATTAAGGCTTGATTCCAATCTTTGGCCAGAAGAACTTAAAGGACAAAGAGAAACCGCTTCATTATGGATTAAGACTTGATTTCAATCAATGGCCAAAAGAACTTAAAGGATAAAGAGACACCAATTCCTTAATGATTATGACTTGCTTCCAATCAATGGCCAAATAAACTTAAAGGGCAAAGAGAAACCAATTCATTAATGATTAAGACTTGATTTCAATCTTTGGCTAAAAGAATTTAAAGGACAAAGAGAAACCAATTCGTGATGGAATAAGACTTGAGTTCAATCAATGGCCAAAATAACTTAAAGGACAAAGAGAAACCGATTCATTATGGATTAAGACTTGATTTCAATCAATGGCCAAAAGAACTTAAACAACGAAGAGAAACCAATTCATTAATGATTAAGACTTGTTTCCAATCAATGGCCAAAAGAACTTAAAGGACAAAGAGAAACCAATTCATTATGGATTAAGACTTGATTTCAATCAATGGCCAAAAGAACTTAAAGGACAAAGAGACACCAATTCATTAATGATTAAGACTTGAGTTCAATCAATGGCCAAAAGAACTTAAAGGACAAAGAGAAACCAATTCATTATGGATTAAGACTTGATTTCAATCAATGGCCAAAAGAACTTAAACAACGAAGAGAAACCAATTCATTAAGGACAAAGACTTGCTTTCAATCAATGGCCAAAAGAACTTAAAGGACAAAGAGAACCAATTCATTAATGATTAAGATTTGATTTCAATCAATGGCCAAAAGAACTTAAAGGACAAAGAGAAACCAATTCATTATGGATTAAGACTTGATATCAATCAATGGCCAAAAGAATTTAAAGGACAAAGAGAAACCAATTCATTACGGATTAAGACCTGATTTCAATCAATGGCCAAAAGAACTTAAAGGACAAAGAGAAACCAATTCATTATGATTAAGACTTGATTTCAATCAATGGCCAAAAGAACGTAAAAGACAAAGAGAAACCAATTCATTAATGATTAAGACTTGTTTCCAATCAATGGCCAAAAGAACTTAAAGGACAAAGAGAAACCAATTCATTAATGATTAGGACTTGATTCCAATCTTTGGCCAAAAGAACTTAAAGGACAAAGAGAAACCAATTCATTATGGATTAAGACTTGATTTCAATCAATGGCCAAAAGAACTTAAAGGACAAAGAGAAACCAATTCATTAATGATTAAGACATGTTTCCAATCAACGGCCAAAAGAACTTAAAGGACAAAGGGAAACCAATTCATTAATGATTAAGACTAGTTTCCAATCAATAGCCGAAAGAACTTATAGGACAAAGAGAAACCAATTCATTAAGGATTAAGACATGTTTCCAATTAATGGCCAAAAGACCTTAAAGGACAAAAAGAATCCAATTCATTACGGATTAAGACTTGATTTCAATCAATGGCCAAAACAACTTAAAAGACAAAGAGAAACCAATTCATTACGGATTAAGACATGTTTCCAATCAATGGCCAAAAGAACTTAAAGGACGAAAAGAAACCAATTCATTAATGATTAAGACTTGTTTGCAATCAAAGGCCAAAAGAACTTAAAGGACAAAGAGAAACCAATTCATTAATGATTAAGACTTGTTTCCAATCAATGGCCAAAAGAACTTAAAGGACAAAGAGAAACCAATTCATTAATGATTAAGACTTGATTTCAATCAATGGCCAACAGAACTTAAAGGACAAAGGGACACCAATTCATTAATGATTAAGACTTGATTTCAATCAATGGCCAAAAGAAGTTAAAGGACAAAGAGAAACCAATTCATTACGGATTAAGACTTGATTTCAATCAATGGCCAAAAGAACTTAAAGGACAAAGAGAAACCAATTCATTAATGATTAAGACTTGTTTCCAATCAATGGCCAAAAGAACTTAAAGGACAAAGAGAAACCAATTCATTACGGATTAAGACTTGATTTCAATCAATGGCCAAAAGAACTTAAAGGACAAAGAGAAACCAATTCATTAATGATTAAGACTTGATTTCAATCAATGGCCAAAAGAACTTAAAGGACAAAGAGAAACCAATTCATTATGGATTAAGACTTGATTTCAATCAATGGCCAAAAGAACTTAAAGGACAAAGAGAAACCAATTCATTATGGATTAAGACTTGATTTCAATAAATGGCCAAAAGAACTAAAGGACAAAGAGAAACCAATTCATTATGATTAAGACTTGATTTCAGTCAATTACCAAAAGAACTTAAAGGACAAAGAGAAACTAATTCATTATGGATTAAGACTTGATTTCAATCAATGGCCAAAAGAAGTTAAAGGACAAAGAGAAACCAATTCATTATGGATTAAGACTTGATTTCAATCAATGGCCAAAAGAACGTAAAGGACAAAGAGAACCAATTCATTAATGATTAAGACTTGATTCCAATCAATGGACAAAAGTACTTATAGGGCAAAGAGAAACCAATTCATTAATGATTAAGACTTGATTTCAATCAATGGCCAAATGAACTTAAAGGACAAAGAGAAACCAATTCATTAATGACTAAGACTTGTTTCCAATCAATGGCCAAAAGAACTTAAAGGACAAAGAGAAACCAATTCATTAATGATGAAGACTTTTTTCCAATCAATGGCCAAAAGAACTTAAAGGACAAAGAGAAACCAATTCATTCTGGATTAAGACGTGATTTCAATCAATGGCCAAAACAACTTAAAGGACAAAGAGACACCAATTCATTACGGATTAAGACTTGATTTCAATCAATGGCCAAAAGAACTTAAAGGACAAAGAGAAACCAATTCATTAAGGATTAAGACTTGATTTCAATCAATGGCCAAAACAACTTAAAGGACAAACAGACACCAATTCATTAATGATTAAGACATGTTTGCAATCAATGGCCGAAAGAACTTAAAGGACAAAGAGAAACCAATTCATTTAGGATTAAGACTTGATTTCAATCAATGGCATAAAGAACTTAAAGGACAAAGAGAAACCAATTCCTTAATGATTAAGGCTTGATTTCAATCAATCGCCAAAAGAACTTAAAGGACAAAGAGAAACCAATTCATTAATGATTAAGACTTGTTTCCAATCAATGGCCAAAAGAACTTAAAGCACAAAGAGAAACCAATTCATTATGGATTAAGACTTGATTTCAATCAATGGCCAAAAGAACTTAAAGGACAAAGAGAAACCAATTCATTAATGATTAAGACTTGATTTCAATCAATGGCCAAAAGAACTTAAATTACAAAGAGAAACCGATTCATTAATGATTAGGACTTGGTTCCAATCTATGGCCAAAAGAACTTAAAGGACAAAGAGAAACCAATTCATTATGGATTAAGACTTGATTTCAATCAATGGCCAAAACAACTTAAAGGACAAAGAGAAACCAATTCATTATGGATTAAGACTTGATTTCAATCAATGGCCAAAAGAACTTAAAGGACAAAGAGACACCAATTCTTTAATGATTAAGGCTTGATTCCAATCTTTGGCAAACAGAACTTAAAACACCAAGAGAAACCAATTCATTATAGATGAAGACTTGCTTTCAATCAATGGCCAAAAGAACTTAAAGGACAAAGAGAAACCAATTCATTAATGATTAAGACTTGGTTCCAACCAATGGCCAAAAGAACTTAAAGGACAAAGAGAAACCAATTCATTATGGATTAACACTTAATTTCAATCAATAGCCAAAAGAAGTTAAAGGACAAAGAGAAACCGATTCATTAATGATTAAGACTTGATTCAATCAATGGCCAAAAGAACTTAAAGGACAAAGAGAAACCAATTCATTATGATTAAGACTTGATTTCAATCAATGGCCAAAAGAACTTAAAGGACAAAGAGAAACCAATTCATTAATGATTAAGACTTGATTTCAATCAATGGCCAAAAGAACTTAAAGGACAAAGAGACAACCAATTCATTAATGATTAAGACTTGTTTCCAATCAATGGCCAAAAGAACTTAAAGGACAAAGAGAAACCAATTCATTAATGATTAAGACTTGTTTGCAAGCAATGGCCAAAAGAACTTAAAGGACAAAGAGAAACCAATGCATTAATGATTAAGACTTGTTTCCAATCAATGGCCAAAAGAACTTAAAGGACAAAGAGAAACCAATTCCTTAATGATTAAGACTTGTTTGCAATCAATGGCCAAAAGAACTTAAAGGACAAAGAGAAACCAATTCATTATGGATTAAGACTTGATTCAATCAATGGCCAAAAGAACTTAAAGGACAAAGAGAAACCAATTCATTAATGGATTAAGACTTGATTTCAATCAATGGCCAAAAGAACTTAAAGGACAAAGAGACACCAATTCATGATGGAATAAGACTTGAGTTCAATCAATGGCCAAAAGAACTTAAAGGACAAAGAGAAACCGATTCATTATGGATTAAGACTTGATTTCAATCAATGGCCAAAAGAACTTAAAGGATAAAGAGAAACCAATTCATTAAGGATTAAGTCTTGATTTCAATCAATGGCCAAAAGAACTTAAAGGACAAAGAGAAACCAATTCATTAATGATTAAGACTTGTCTCCAATCAATGGCCAAAAGAACTTAAAGAACAAAGAGAAACCAATTCATTAATAGATTAAGACTTGATTTCTATCAATGGGCAAAAGAACTTAAAGGACAAAGAGACACCAATTCTTTAATGATTAAGGCTTGTTTCCAATCAATGGCCAAAAGAACTTAAAGGACAAAGAGAAAACAATTCATTAATGATTAAGACTTGTCTCCAATCAATGGCCAAAAGAACTTAAAGGACAAAGAGAAACCAATTCATTACGGATTAAGACTTGATTTCAATCAATGGCCAAAAGAACTTAAAGGACAAAGAGACACCAATTCCTTAATGATTAGGACTTTATTCCAATCAATGGCCAAAAGAACTTAAAGGACAAAGAGAAACCAATTCATTATGGATTAAGACTTGATTTCAATCAATGGCCAAAAGAACTTAAAGGACAAAGAGAAACCAATTCATTATGGATTAAGACTTGATTTCAATCAATGGCCAAAAGAACTTAAAGGACAAAGAGACACCAATTCCTTAATGATTAAGGCTTGATTCCAATCTTTGGCCAAAAGAACTTAAAGGACAAAGAGAAACCAATTCATTATGGATTAAGACTTGATTTCAATCAATGGCCAAAAGAACTTAAAGGACAAAGAGACACCAATTCATTAATGATTAAGACTTGATTCCAATCTTTGGCCAAAAGAACTTAAAGGACAAAGAGAAACCAATTCATTAATGGATTAAGACTTGATTTCAATCAATGGCCAAAAGAACTTAAAGGACAAAGAGAAACCAATTCATTAATGATTAAGACTTGATTTCAATCAATGGCCAAAAGAACTTAAAGGACAAAGAGAAACCAATTCATTATGGATTAAGACTTGATTTCAATCAATGGCCAAAAGAACTTAAAGGACAAAGAGAAACCAATTCATTAATGATTAAGACTTGATTTCAATCAATGGCCAAAAGAACTTAAAGGACAAAGAGAAACCAATTCATTAATGGATTAAGACTTGATTTCAATCAATGGCCAAAAGAACTTAAAGGACAAAGAGAAACCAATTCATTATGGATTAAGACTTGATTTCAATCAACGACCAAAAGAACTTAAAGGACAAAGAGAAACCAATTCATTAATGATTAAGACTTGATTTCAATCAATGGCCAAAAGAAGTTAAAGGACAAAGAGAAACCAATTCATTACTGATTAAGACTTGATTTCAATCAATGGCCAAAAGAACTTAAAGGACAAAGAGAAACCAATTCATCAAGGATTAAGACTTGCTTTCAATCAATGGCCAAAAGAACTTAAAGAACAAAGAGAAACCAATTCATTACGGATTAAGACTTGGTTTCAATCAATGGCCAAAAGAACTTAAAGGACAAAGAGACACCAATTCCTTGATGATTAGGACTTGATTCCAATCAATGGCCAAAAGAACTTAAAGGACAAAGAGAAACCAATTCATTACGGATTAAGACTTGATTTCAATCAATGGCCAAAAGAACTTAAAGAATAAAGAGAAACCAATTCCTTAAGGATTAAGACTTGCTTCCAATCAATGGCCAAAAGAACTTAAAGGACAAAGAGAAACCAATTCATTAATGATTAAGACTTGATTTCAATCAATGGCCAAAAGAACTTAAAGGACAAAGAGAAACCAATTCATTTTGGATTAAGACTTGATTCCAATTAATGGCCGAAAGAACTTAAAGGACAAAGAGAAACCAATTCATTAATGATTAAGACTTGTTTCCAATCAATGGCCAAAAGAACTTAAAGGACAAAGAGAAACCAATTCATTATGGATTAAGACTTGATTTCAATCAATGGCCAAAAGAACTTAAAGGACAAAGAGAAACACCAATTCATTAATGATTAAGACTTGATTTTAATCAATGGCCAAAAGAACTTAAAGGACAAAGAGAAACCAATTCATTATGGATTAAGACTTGATTTCAATCAATGGCCAAAAGAACTTAAAGGACAAAGAGAAACCAATTCATTAAGGACTAAGACTTGCTTTCAATCAATGGCCAAAAGAACTTAAAGGACAAAGAGAAACCAATTCATTAAGGATTAAGACTTGATTCCAATCTTTGGCCAGAAGAACTTAAAGGACAAAGAGAAACCAATTCATTATGGATTAAGACTTGATTTCAATCAATGGCCAAAAGAACTTAAAGGACAAAGAGAAACCAATTCATTAATGATTAAGACTTGTTTCCAATCAATGGCCGAAAGAACTTAAAGGACAAAGAGAAACCAATTCATTATGGATTAAGACTTGATTTCAATCAATGGCCAAAAGAACTTAAAGGACAAAGAGAAACCAATTCATTAATGATTAAGACTTGATTTCAATCAATGGCCAAAAGAACTTAAAGGACAAAGAGAAACCAATTCATTAATGGATTAAGACTTGATTTCAATCAATGGCCAAAAGAACTTAATGGACAAAATGAAACCAATTCATTAATGGATTAAGACTTGATTTCGATCAATGGCCAAAAGAAGTTAAAGGACAAGGAGATACCAATTCATTAATGATTAAGACTTGATTTCCAATCAATCTCCAAAAGAACTTAAAGGACAAAGAGAAACCAATTCATTATGGATTAAGACTTGATTTCAATCAATGGCCAAAAGAACTTAAAGGACAAAGAGAAACCAATTCATTACGGATTAAGACTTGATTTCAATCAATGGCCAAAAGAACTTAAAGGACAAAGAGACACCAATTCCTTAATGATTAAGACGTGTTTCCAATCAATGGCCAAAAGAACTTAAAGGACAAAGAGAAACCAAATCATTAATGATTAAGACTTGAGTTCAATCAATGGCCAAAAGAACTTAAAGGACAAAGAGAAACCAATTCATTATGGATTAAGACTTGATTTCAATCAATGGCCAAAAGAACTTAAAGGACAAAGAGAAACCAATTCATTACGGATTAATACTTGATTTCAATCAATGGCCAAAAGAACTTAAAGGACAAAGTGAAACCAATTCATTATGGATTAAGACTTGATTTCAATCAATGGCCAAAAGAAGTTAAAGGACAAAGAGAAACCAATTCATTAATGATTAATACTTGATTCCAATCTTTGGCCAGAAGAACTTAAAGGACAAAGAGAAACCAATTCATTATGGAGTAAGACGTGATTTCAATCAATGGCCTAAACAACTTAAAGGACAAAGAGAAACCAATTCATTACGGATTAAGACTTGATTTCAATCAATGGCCAAAAGAACTTAAAGGACAAACAGACACCAATTCCTTAAAGATTAGGACTTTATTCCAATCTTTCGCCAAAAGAACTCAAAGGAGAAAGAGAAACTAATTCATTATGGATTAAGACTTGATTTCAATCAATGGCCAAAAGAACTTAAAGGACAAAGAGAAACAAATTCCTTAATGATTAGGACTTGATTCCAATCAATGGCCAAAAGAACTTAAAGGACAAAGAGAAACCAATTCGTAATGGATTAAGACTTGATTTCAATCCATGGCCAAATGAACTTAAAGGACAAAGAGAAACCAATTCATTATGGATGAAGACTTGATTTCAATCAATGGCCAAAAGAGCTTAAAGGACAAAGAGACACCAATTCCTTAATTATTAAGGCTTGATTCCAATCATTGGCCAAAAGAAGTTAAAGGACAAAGAGAAATCAATTCATTACGGATTAAGACTTGATTTCAATCAATGGCCAAAAGAACTTAAAGGACAAAGAGAAACCAATTCGTTATGATTAAGACTTGATTTCAATCAATGTCCGAAAGAACTTAAAGGACAAAGAAAAATGAATTCCTTAATGATTAAGATTTGATTCCAATCTATGGCGAAAAGAAATTAAAGGACAAAGAGAAACCAATCCATTACAGATTAGGACTTGATTTCAATCAATGGCCAAAAGAACTTAAAGGACAAAGAGACAAACCAATTCATTAATGATTAAGGCTTGATTCCAATCTTTGGCCAGAAGAACTTAAAGGACAAAGAGAAACCAATTCATTATGGATTAAGACTTGATTTCAATCAATGGCCAAAAGAACTTAAAGGACAAAGAGAAACCAATTCATTAATGATTAAGACTTGATTTCAATCAATGGCCAAAAGAACTTAAAGGACAAAGAGAAACCAATTCATTATGATTAAGACTTGATTTCAATCAATGGCCAAAAGAACTTAAAGGACAAAGAGAAACCAATTCATTAATGGATTAAGACTTGATTTCAATCAATGGCCAAAAGAACTTAAAGGACAAAGAGAAACCAATTCATTACGGATTAAGACTTGATTTCAATCAATGGCCAAAAGAACTTAAAGGACAAACAGACACCAATTCATTAATGATTAAGACTTGTTTCCAATCAATGGCCAAAATAACTTCAAGGACAAAGAGACACCAGTTCGTTATGGATTAAGACTTGATTTCAATCAATGGCCAAAAGAGCTTAAAGGTCAAAGAGAAACGAATTCATTAATGATTAAGACTTGTTTCCAATCAATGGCCAAATGAACTTAAAGGATAAAGAGAAACCAATTCATTATGGATTAAGACTTGATTTCAATCAATGGCCAAAAGAACTTAAAGGACAAAGAGAAACCAATTCATTATGGATTAAGACTTGATTACAATCAATGGCCAAAAGAACTTAAAGGACAAAGAGAAACCAATTCATTACGGATTAAGGGTTGATTTCAATCAATGGCCAAAAGAACTTAAAGGACAAAGGGAAACCAATTCATTACGGATTAAGACTTGATTTCAATCAATGGCCAAAAGAACTTAAAGGACAAAGAAACCAATTCATTAATGGATTAAGACTTGATTCCAATCAATGGCCGTAAGAACTTAAAGGACAAAGAGAAAGCAATTCATCAATGACTAAGACTTGCTTTCAATCAATGGCCAAAAGAACTTAAAGGACAAAGAGAAACCAATTCATTACGGATTAAGACTTGATTTCAATCAATGGCCAAAAGAACTTAAAGGACAAAGAGACACCAATTCATCAAGGATTAAGACTTTCTTCCAATCAATCTCCAAAAGAACTTAAAGGACAAAGAGAAACCAATTCATTATGGATTAAGACTTGATTTCAATCAATGGCCAAAAGAACTTAAAGGACAAAGAGAAACCAATTCATTACGGATTAAGACTTGATTTCAATCAATGGCCAAAAGAACTTAAAGGACAAAGAGACACCAATTCATCAAGGATTAAGACTTGCTTTCAATCAATGGCCAGAAGAACTTAAAGGACAAAGAGAAATCAATTCTTTAATGATTAAGACTTGTTGGCAATCAATGGCCGAAAGAATTTAAAGGACAAAGAGAAACCAATTCATTAAGGATTAAGACATGGATCCAATCAATGGCCAAAAGAACTTAAAGGACAAAGAGAAACCAATTCATTAATGATTAAGACTTGATTCCAATCAATCGCAAAAAGAACTTAAAGAAGAAAGGGAAACCAATTCATTACGGATTAAGACTTGATTTCAATCAATGGCCAAAAGAACTTAAAGGACAAAGAGACACCAATTCATTAATGATTAAGACATGTTTCCAATCTTTGGCCAAAAGAACTTAAAGGACAAAGAGAAACCAATTCATTACGGATTAAGACTTGATTTCAATCAATGGCTGAAAGAACTTAAAGGACAAAGAGAAACCAATTCATTAATGATTAAGACTTGTTTCCAATCAATGGCCAAAAGAATTTAAAGGACAAAGAGAATCCAATTCATTAATGATTAAGACTTATTTCAAATCAATAGCCGAAAGAACTTATAGGACAAAGAGAAACCAATTCATTAAGGATTAAGACTTGCTTTCAATCAATGGCCAAAAGAACTTAAAGGATAAAGAGAAACCAATTCATTAATGATTAAGACTTGTTTCCAATCAATCGCCGAAAGAACTTGAAGGACAAAAAGAAACCAATTCATTAATGATTAAGACTTGTTTACAATCAATGGCCGAAAGAACTTAAAGGACAAAGGGAAACCAATTTCTCACGGATTAAGACTTGATTTCAATGAATGGCAAAAAGAACATAAAGGACAAAGAGAAACCAATTCATTACGAATTAAGACTTGATTCCAATCTTTGGCCAAAAGAACTTAAAGGACAAAGAGAAACCAATTCATTATGGATTAAGACTTGATTTCAATCAATGGCCAAAAGAACTTAAAGGACAAAAAGAAACGAATTCATTACGGATTAAGAATTGGTTTCAATCAATGGCCAAAACAACTTAAAGGACAAAGAGAAACCAATTCATTATGATTAAGACTTGATTTCAATCAATGGCCAAAAGAACTTAAAGGACAAAGAGAAACCAATTCATTATGGATTAAGACTTGATTTCAATCAATGGCCAAAAGAACTTAAAGGACAAAGAGAAACCAATTCCTTAATGAATAAGACTTGATTCCATTCAATGGCCAAAAGAACTTAAAGGACAAAGAGAAATCAATTCCTTAATGATTAAGACTTCATTCCAATCGTTGGCTAAAAGAACTTAAAGGGCAAAGACAAACCAATTCATTATGGATTAAGACTTGATTCCAATCAATGGCCAAAAATAAATTAACGGACAAAGAAAAACCATTTCATTAATAATTAAGACTTGTTTCCAATCAATGGCCAAAAGAACTTAAAGGACAAAGAGAAGCCAATTCATTATGGACTAACGCTTGATTCCAATCAATGGCCAAAAGAACTTAAAGGACAAAGAGAAACCAATTCATTATAGATTAAGAGTTGATTCCAATCAATGGCCAAAAGAACTTAAAGGTCAAAAAGAAACCAATCCCTTAATCATTAAGACTTGTTTCCAATCGTTAGCCAAAAGAACTTAAAGGTCAAAGAGAAACCAATTCATTAATGATTAAGACTTGATTCCAAGCAATGGCCAAAAGAACTTAAAGGACAAAGAGCAACCAATTCATTACGGATTTAGACATGTTTCCAATCAATGGCCAAGAGAACTAAAAGGACAAAGAGACACCATTTCATCAAGGATTAAGACTTGCTTCCAATCAATGTCCAAAAGAACTGAAAGGTCAAAGAGAAACCAATTCATTATGATTAAGACTTGATTTCAATCAATGGCCAAAAGAACTTAAAGGACAAAGAGAAACCAATTCATTAATGATTAAGACTTGATTTCAATCAATGGCCAAAAGAACTTAAAGGACAAAGAGAAACCAATTCATTAATGGATTAAGACTTGATTTCAATCAATGGCCAAAAGAACTTAAAGGACAAAGAGAAACCAATTCATTATGGATTAAGACTTGATTTCAATCAATGGCCAAAAGAACTTAAAGGACAAAGAGAAACCAATTCATTAATGGATTAAGACTTGATTTCAATCAATGGCCAAAAGAACTTAAAGGACAAAGAGAAACCAATTCATTAATGATTAAGACTTGATTTCAATCAATGGCCAAAAGAACTTAAAGGACAAAGAGAAACCAATTCATTATGGATTAAGACTTGATTTCAATCAATGGCCAAAAGAACTTAAAGGACAAAGAGACACCAATTCCTTAATGATTAAGGCTTGATTCCAATCTTTGGCCAGAAGAACTTAAAGGACAAAGAGAAACCAATTCATTATGGATTAAGACTTGATTTCAATCAATGGCCAAAAGAACTTAAAGGACAAAGAGAAACCAATTCATTAATGATTAAGACTTGTTTGGAATCAATGGCCGAAAGAACTTAAAGGACAAAGAGAAACCAATTCATTAATGATTAAGACTTGATTTCAATCAATGGCCAAAAGAACTTAAAGGACAAAGAGAAACCAATTCGTTAAGGATTAAGACATGTTTCCAATCAATGGCCAAAAGAACTTAATGGACAAAAAGAAACCAATTCATTAATGAATAAGACTTGTTTCCAATCAATGGCTGAAAGAACTTAAAGGACAAAGAGAAACCAATTAATTAATGATTAAGGCATGTTTCCAATCAATGGCCGTAAGAAATTAAAGGACAAAGAGAAACCAATTTGTTATGATTAAGACTTGATTTCAATCAATGGCCACAAGACGTTAAATGACAAAGAGAAATCAATTCATTAATGATTAAGACTTGATTTCAATCAATGGCCAAAAGAACTTAATGGACAAAAAGAAACCAATTCATTAATGAATAAGACTTGATTTCAATCAATGGCCAAAAGAACTTAAAGGACAAAGAGAAACCAATTCATTATGGATTAAGACTTGATTTCAATCAATGGCCAAAAGAAGTTAAAGGACAAAGAGAAACCAATTCCTTAATGATTAAGACTTGATTCCAATCAATGGCCAATAGAACTTAAAGGACAAAGAGAAACCAATTCATTACGGATTAAGACTTGATTTCAATCAATGGCCAAAAGAACTTAAAGGACAAAGAGAAACCAATTCATTACGGATTAAGACTTGATTTCAATCAATGGCCAAAAGAACTTAAAGGACAAAGAGAAACCAATTCATTAATGATTAGACTTGATTCCAATCAATGGCCAAAAGAACTTAAAGGACAAAGAGAAACCAATTCATTATGGATTAAGACTTGATTTCAATCAATGTCCAAAAGAACTTAAAGGACAAAGAGAAACCAATTCATTAATGATTAAGACTTGATTTCAATCAATGGCCAAAAGAACTTAAAGGACAAAGAGAAACCAATTCATTAATGATTAAGACTTGATTTCAATCAATGGCCAAAAGAACTTAAAGGACAAAGAGAAACCAATTCATTAATGGATTAAGACTTGATTTCAATCAATGGCCAAAAGAACTTAAAGGACAAAGAGACACCAATTCATTAATGATTAAGACTTGATTTCCAATCAATTGGCCAAAAGAACTTAAAGGACAAAGAGAAACCAATGCATGAAGGAATAAGCTTGAGTTCAATCAATGGCCAAAAGAACTCAAAGGAGAAAGAGAAACTAATTCATTATGGATTAAGACTTGATTTCAATCAATGGCCAAAAGAACTTAAAGGACAAAGAGAAACAAATTCCTTAATTATTAAGGCTTGATTCCAATCATTGGCCAGAAGAACTTACAAGACAAAGTGAAGCCAATCCATTATGGATTAAGACTTGATTTCAATGAATGGCCAAAAGAAGTTAAAGGACAAAGAGAAACTAATTCATTACAGATTAAGACTTGATTTCAATCAATGGCCAAAAGAACTTAAAGGACAAAGAGAAACAAATTCATTAATGATTAAGACATGTTTCCAATCAATGGCCAAAAGAACTTAAAGGACAAAGAGAAATCAATTCATTACGGTTTAAGACATGTTTCCAATCAATGGCCAAAAGAACACAAAAGTCAAAGAGAAACCAATTCATTAATGGATTAAGACTTGATTTCAATCAATGGCCAAAAGAGCATAAAGGACAACGAGACACCAATTCATTAATGATTAAGACTTGTTTTCAATCCATGGCCAAAAGAACTTAAAGGACAAGGAGAAACCAATTCATTACGGATTAAGACTTGATTTCAATCAATGGCCAAAAGAACTTAAAGGACAAAGAGAAACCAATTCATTATGGATTAAGACTTGATTTCAATCAATGGCCAAAAGAACTTAAAGGACAAAGAGAAACCAATTCATTAATGATTAAGACTCGTTTCCAATCAATGGCCAAAAGAACTTAAAGGACAAAGAGAAACCAATTCATTACGGATTAAGACTTGATTTCAATCAATGGCCAAAAGAACTTAAAGGACAAAGAGAAACCAATTAATTAATGATTAAGACTTGTTTCCAATCAATCGCCAAAAGAACTTAAAGGACAAAGAGAAACCAATTCATTATGGATTAAGACTTGATTTCAATCAATGGCCAAAAGAACTTAAAGGACAAAGAGACACCAATTCCTTATGATTAAGACTTGATTTCAATCAATGGCCAAAAGAACTTAAAGGACAAAGAGAAACCAATTCATTAATGATTAAGACTTGATTTCAATCAATGGCCAAAAGAACTTAAAGGACAAAGAGAAACCAATTCATTAATGATTAAGACTTGTTTCCAATCAATCGCCAAAAGAACTTAAAGGACAAAGAGAAACCAATTCATTACGGATTAAGACTTGATTTCAATCAATGGCCAAAAGAACTTAAAGGACAAAGAGAAACCAATTCATTATGGATTAAGACGTGATTTCAATCAATGGCCAAAAGAACTTAAAGGACAAAGAGAAACCAATTCATTACGGATTAAGACTTGATTTCAATCAATGGCCAAAAGAACTTAAAGGACAAAGAGACACCAATTCTTTAATGATTAAGGCTTGATTTTAATCAATGGCCAAAAGAACTTAAAGGACAAAGAGAAACCAATTCATTACGGATTAAGACTTGATTTCAATCAATGGCCAAAAGAACTTAAAGGACAAACAGACACCAATTCATTATGGATTAAGACTTGATTTCAATCAAAGGCCAAAGGAACGTAAAGGACAAAGAGACACCAATTCCTTAATGATTAAGACTTGCTTCCAATCAATCTCCAAAAGAACTTAAAGGACAAAGAGAAACCAATTCATTAATGACTAAGACTTACTTTCAATCAATGGCCAAAAGAACTTAAAGAACAAAGAGAAACCAATTCATTAATGATTAAGACTTGATTTCAATCAATGGCCAAAAGAACTTAAAGGACAAAGAGACACCAGTTCGTTATGGATTAAGACTTGATTTCAATCAATGGCCAAAAGAACTTAAAGGACAAAGAGAAACCAATTGATTAAGGATTAAAACTTCATTCCAATCAATGGCCAAAAGAACTTAAAGGACAAAGAGAAACCAATTCATTATGGATTAAGACATGATTTCAATCAATGGCCAAAAGAAGTTAAAGGACAAAGAGAACCACCAATTCATTAATGATTAAGACTTGATTTCAATCAATGGCCAAAAGAACTTAAAGGACAAAGAGAAACCAATTCATTATGATTAAGACTTGATTTCAATCAATGGCCAAAAGAACTTAAAGGACAAAGAGAAACACAATTCATTACGATTAAGACTTGATTTCAATCAATGGCCAAAAGAACTTAAAGGACAAAGAGAAACCAATTCATTATTGATTAAGACTTGATTTCAATCAATGGCCAAAAGAACTTAAAGGACAAAGGGAAACCAATTCATTACGGATTAAGACTTGATTTCAATCAATGGCCAAAAGAACTTAAAGGGCAAAGAGAAACCAATTCATTACGGATTAAAGCGTGATTTCAATCAATGGCCAAAAGAACTTAAAGGACAAAGGGAAACCAATTCATTATGGATTAAGACTTGATTTCAATCAATGGCCAAAAGAACTTAGAGGACAAAGAGACACCAATTCCTTAATGATTAAGACATGTTTCCAATCAATGGCCAAAAGAACTTAAAGGACAAAGAGAAACCAATTCATTATGGATTAAGACTTGATTTCAATCAATGGCCAAAAGAACTTAAAGGACAAAGAGAAACCAATTCATTAATGATTGAGACTTGTTTCCAATCAATGGCCAAAAGAACTTAAAGGACAAAGAGAAACCAATTCATTAAGGATTAAGACTTGCTTCCAATCAATCTCCAAAAGAACATAGAGGACAAAGAGAACCAATTCATGGCGGATTAAGACTTGATTTCAATCAATGACCAAAAGAGCTTAAAGGACAAAGAGACACCAATTCCTTAATGATTAGGACTTGATTCCAATCTTTGGCCAAAAGAACATAGAGGACAAAGAGAACCAATTCATGGCGGATTAAGACTTGATTTCAATCAATGACCAAAAGAGCTTAAAGGACAAAGAGAAATTAATTCATTACGGATTAAGACTTGATTTCAATCATTGGCCAAAAGATCTTAAAGGACACAGGGAAATCAATTCCTTAGTGATTAAGACTTGATTCCAATCTTTGGCCAAAATAACTTAAAGGACACAGAGAAACCAATTCATTACGGGTTAAGACTTGATTTCAATCAATGGCCAAAACAACTGAAAGGACAAAGAGACCCCAATTCATTAAGGACTAAGACTTGATTCCAATCTTTGGCCTGAAGAACTTAAAGGACAAAGAGAAACCAATTCATTATGGATTAAGACGTGATTTCAATCAATGGCCAAAAGAACTTAAAGGACAAAGGGAAACCAATTCATTAATTATTAAGACTTGATTCCAATCAATGGCCAAAAGAACTTAAAGAAGAAAGAGAAACCAATTCATTAATGATTAAGACTTGATTTCAATCAATGGCCAAAAGAACTTAAAGGACAAAGAGAAACCAATTCATTAATGATTAAGACTTGATTTCCAATCTTTGGCCAAATTAACTTAAAGGACAAAGAGTAACCAATTCTTTACGGATTAAGACTTGATTTCAATCAGTGGCCAAAAGAACTTAAAGGACAAAGAGACACCAATTCCTTAACGATTAAGACTTGACTCCAATCCTTGGCCGAAAGAACTTAAAGGACAAAGAGAAACCAATTCCTTATGGATTAAGACTTGATTTCAATCAATGGCCAAAAGAACTTAAAGGACAAAGAGAAACCAATTCATTAATGGATTAAGACTTGATTCTAATCAATGGCCAGAAGAACTTAAAGGACAATGAGAAACCAATTTCTTAATGCTTAAGACTTTCTCCAATCTTTGGCCAAAAGAACTTAAAGGACAAAGAGAAACCAATTCATTATGGATTAAGACGTGATTTCAATCAATGGCCAAAACAACTTAAAGGACAAAGAGAAACCAATTCATTAATGATTAAGACTTGATTTCCAATCAATGGCCAAAAGCACTTAAAGGACAAAGAGAAACCAATTCATTCATGATTAACACTTGATTCCAATCAATGGCCAAAAGAACTTAAATGACAAAGAGAAACCAATTCATTATGATTAAGACTTGATTTCAATCAATGGCCAAAAGAACTTAAAGGACAAAGAGAAACCAATTCATTAATGATTAAGACTTGATTTCAATCAACGGCCAAAAGAACTTCAAGGACAAAGAGAAACCAATTCATTAATGATAAAGACTTGATTCCAATCTTTGGCCAAAAGAACTTAAAAGACGAAGAGAAACCAATTCATTACGGATTAAGACTTGATTTCAATCAATGGCAAAAGAAGTTAAAGGACAAACAGACACCAATTCCTTAATGATTAGACTTGATTCCAATCAATGGCCAAAAGAACTTAAAGGTCAAACAGAAACCAATTCATTACGGAGTAAGACTTGATTTCACTCAATAGCCAAAAGAACTTAAAGGACAAAGACAAACCAATTCCTTAATGATTAAGACTTGATTCCAATCTTTGGCCAAAAGAACTTAAAGGACAAAGACAAACCAATTCCTTAATGATTAAGACTTGATTCCAATCTTTGGCCAAAAGAACTTAAAGGACAAAGAGAAACCAATTCATTATGAATTAAGACTGGATTTCAATCAATGGCCAAAAGAACTTAAAGGACAAAGAAAAACCAATTCCTTAATGATTAAGACTTGATTCCACTCAACGGCCAAATGAACTTAAAGGACAAAGAGAAACCAATTCATTACGGATTAAGACTTGATTCCAATCAATGGCCAAATGAGCTTAGAAGACAAACAGAAACCAATTCATTAATGATTAAGACTTGATTTCCAATCAATGGCCAAAAGAACTTAAAGGACAAAGAGAAACCAATTCATTATGGATTAAGGACTTGATTTCAATCAATGGCCAAAAGAACTTAAAGGACAAAGAGAAACCAATTCATTACGGATTAAGACTTGATTTCAATCAATGGCCAAAAGAACTTAAAGGACAAAGAGACACCAATTCCTTAATGATTAAGGCTTGATTCCAATCTTCGGCCAGAAGAACTTAAAGGATAAAGAGAAACCAATTCATTATGGAATAAGACTTGATTTCAATCAATGGCCAAAAGAACTTAAAGGACAAAGAGAAACCAATTCATTATGGATTAAGACTTGATTTCAATCAATGGCCAAAAGTACTTAAAGGACATAGAGACACCAATTCATTAATGATTAAGACTTGATTTCCAATCTTGGCCAAAAGAACTTAGTGGACAAAGAGAAACCAATTGATGAAGGAATAAGACTTGAGTTCAATCAATGGCCAAAAGAACTTAAAGGACAAAGAGACGCCAATTCATTAATGATTAAGGCTTGATTTCAATCAATGGCCAAAAGAACTTAAAGGACAAAGAGACACCAATTCATTAATGATTAAGGCTTGATTCCAATCATTGGCCAAAAGTACGTAAAGGACAAAGTGAAACCAATTCATTATGGATTAAGACTTGATTCCAATCATTGCCCAGAAGAACTTAAAGGACAAAGAGAAACCAATTCATTATGGATTAAGACGTGATTTCAATCAATGGCCAAAACAACTTAAAGGACAAAGAGAAACCAATTCATTATGGATTAAGACTTGATTTCAATCAATGGCCAAAAGAACTTAAAGGACAAAGAGAAACCTATTCATTAATGATTAAGACTTGATTCCAATCAATGGCCAAAAGAACTTAAAGGACAAAGAGAAACCAATTCATTAATGGATTAAGACTTGATTTCAATCAATGGCCAAAAGAACTTAAAGGACAAAGAGAAACCAATTCATTATGGATTAAGACTTGATTTCAATCAATGGCCAAAAGAACTTAAAGGACAAAGAGACACCAATTCCTTAATGATTAAGACTTGCTTCCAATCAATTGCCAAATGAACCTAAAGAACAAAGAGAAACCAATTCATTATGGATTAAGACTTGATTTCAATCAATGGCCAAAAGAAGTTAAAGGACAAAGAGAAACCAATTCATTACGGATTAAGACTTGATTTCAATCAATGCCCAAAAGAACGTAAAGGACAAAGAGACACCAATTCCTTAATGATTAAGGCTTGATTCCAATCTTTGGCAAAAAGAACTTAAAGGACAAAGAGAAACCAATCCGTTATGATTAAGACTTGATTTCAATCAATGGCCAAAAGAACTTAAAGGACAAAGAGACACCAATTCTTAATGATTAGACTTGATTCCAATCTTTGGCCAGAAGAACTTAAAGGACAAAGAGAAACCAATTCATTATGGATTAAGACGTGATTTCAATTAGTGGCCAAAAGAACTTAAAGGACAAAGAGAAACCAATTCATTATGGATTAAGACTTGATTTCAATCAATGGCTATAAAAGAACTTAAAGGACAAAGAGACACCAATTCCTTAATGATTAGGAGTTGATTTCCAATCAATGGCCAACAGAACTTAAAGGACAAAGAGAACCCAATTCATTAATGATTAAGACTTGATTTCAATCAATGGCCAAAAGAACTTAAAGGACAAAGAGAAACCAATTCATTATGGATTAAGACTTGATTTCAATCAATGGCCAAAAGAAGTTAAAGGACAAAGACACACTAATTCCTAATGGATTAAGACTTGATTCCAATCTTTGGCCAATAGAACTTAAAGGACAAAGAGAAACCAATTCATTATGGATTAAGACTTGATTTCAATCAATGGCCAAAAGAAGTTAAAGGACAAAGAGACACCAATTCCTTAATGATTAATACTTGATTCTAATCTTTGGCCAAAAGAACTGGAAGGACAAAGAGAAACCAATTCATTATGGATAAAGACTTGATTTCAATCAATGGCCAAAAGAACTTAAAACAAAGAGAAACCAATTCCTCAATGATTAAGACTTGATTCCAATCAATGGCCAAAAGAACTTAAAGGACAAAGAGAACACCAATTCATTAATGATTAAGACTTGATTTCAATCAATGGCCAAAGAACTTAAAGGACAAAGAGAAACCAACTCATTGTGGATTAAGACTTGATTCCAATCAATGGCCAAAAGAACTTAAAGGACAAAGAGAAACCAATTCATTACGGATTAAGACTTCATTTCAATCAATGGCCAAAAGAACTTATAGGCCAAAGAGAAACCAATTCCTTAATGATTAAGACTTGATTACAATCATTGACCAAAAGAACTTAAAGGACAAGGACAAACCAATTCATTACGGATTAAGCCTTGATTACAATCAATGGCCAAAACAACTTAAAGGACAAAGAAAAACCAATTCCTTAATGATTAAGACTTGATTCCAATCAATGGCCAAAAGAACTTAAAGGACAAAGAAAAACCAATTCCTTAATGATTAAGATTTGATTCCAATCTTTGGCCAAAAGAACTTAAAGGACAAAGAGAACCCAATTCCTTAATGATAAAGACTTGATTTCAATCTTTGGCCAAAAGAACTTAAAGGACAAAGAGAAACCAATTCATTATGGATTAAGACTTGATTCCAATCAATGGCCAAAAGAACTTAAAGGACAAAGACAAACCAATTTCTTAATGATTAAGACTTGATTTCAATCAAT